>VYZT01041568.1:0-75738 GCA_013400735.1 Pomatostomus ruficeps | reverse complement strand
TTTTTTTTTTTTTTTTTTTTTTTTTTTTTTAAATATCTGGATCATTTCAGAGGTCTGAGAGAGTGCCTAAGTGATGGCCAAACTGAACCGTGGTAATATCTGGCTGGCAGCTGGAAGAGAATCAGATCGAGGGAGGTAGAAAAGCTTAAACTGGAACTGATGGGATGGGGCCACTCTCAGTCAGACTGTGCCCACAGGAAAGCTGAGCATTTGGCCAGATAAGCCCTTTGTTTTTCCAGAGGTGAGCAGAGTAGGAGGCAGAGACAGGCTGTTGGGCAGGCAATATTGTGTAGTTCCGTAATGTGATACAGCAGGAATGCACTGTCTAACAATCTTCCAGTATTTGAAAGAAATAATTTAGCATAATTCAAAGATGATTAAACAATGCTGCTGTAAAGTAATGTTCTCCTTCAGTTTATTGACTAATTTTGGCCTGAAGTCTGGGGCCACTGCTTAGAAAATGAAAATTCTGTAAAATTTGCCCATGTTCTAAAAAACTGTCTCAAACATATTTCCTTTCTATTCAGTTTTTGACATCACATTGGTTTCTCATTAGCTTCATTCTTTTTTGTGGCACTTATGTTGACTTTTTTACCATTTCTATATAACCTTCATCTTCCCTGGATCTTTATTTCTTTTCATTTTCTTTTTGTCTCACCACCACTTTATCTTTAATGCCCTTTCAACTTAATCTGCCATCTGTGTCTTTCTTTAAAAAGCATTTTTATGTCGGGCTTTATGATTCATAATATACATATGTAAAAATGTATTTTCAACTGTCTTTTAGCTGCATCACTTATGCATTCAAAGTCATCTAATCAAGTTCTCCTAGAGCAATCTGTAAAACTGACAGCAATTTTTACTGCTTTACCACTTCAGAGAGATTGGAACTGAGAGATGGAAGTGAGATTAATCAGCATTTCATTTCTAAGCATACACAGGCAAAAAGGATTTCTCTTTTTTATTTCCTGAAGAGAAGGAACATGTGACATGGAATTTCTCTTTCACCTCTTCAGCACAGATATTTTGCTGTTTTATAACTTGTCTGGGGTAACATAATATTCTATAATTATTTTGCAGGGTTTTCAAGGAAAAACTGGTCCTCCTGGTCCTGGTGGTGTTGTCGGCCCTCAGGTACATAATTTCATTTCATAGTTAACTTCATATGAACAATGTTTAATGGTTATATTATGGATAAGGCAGTTGCTTTTGTTGTATTAAAAGGACCGTATCGATGCTATATTAACTTCCGTAACAAAAGTTGCATAACAATATTAGAAAGCTATACTTAGTAATCATCAGTGATTCCACAAAAAAAAATGAAAACGCCTGGCTTACCTTTTCACTTCCTTTTTTTCTGCCTTGGTTTTGGGTTTTTTGTTGGGTTGTTGCTGTTTTCGGGGTTTTTTACCTGATTATGAAGTTGGTGCTTTACCGAAGTCAAGAAGACAGATTTTTCTACCATTAAACATTTTAGAAAGAACAATACAACATGTGGATTACTTGCCAGAGAAAAATTTTCAGTAACTTTTAGATTGTGGAGAGATAAACTATCAAAATTTCATTTGTTCTAACCTTACTAATTTGCAACTTGATCAAGTGTTTGGAGCTTTTTTAGCTAATTCCCTCAGTGGAACTTTTCTGCTAGTGAATCTGAAGAGAGACCTTTCAACTCTCCTACCTTAGAATTCCTATTATTCAGAAAAACAACAGCACAGGAGTGTTTTCAGACAAGCATAATGCATGGATTTCTCTCCCGTGTCCTTTTTGTAACCTTCTCCCATACATGCCATGTTTAAAGCTTCAGTGCTTAAGGAACAAGGTCAGGATTGCACTCTCTGGAAGCTGTACAGACGTGTCTGCAGGCAAAATGCAATGCAAGATTTATTTTATAGGACAAAGATATTTTGTAAGTCAGCTTTGCCTGGAGGGAAGGTGAGGAATGTATGCTAACCAATAGTAATGCTTTTTGGTAACAACAGCTGGATATAAAAATCTGCCCCTCTCCACTTCCTCCCACACTCCGCAAGACGTTAAATAACTTCAGGTAACTAAAGTTCTGCTTTTGTGCTTAGGGCCCTACTGGTGAGACTGGGCCAATTGGTGAAAGAGGCCATCCAGGTCCTCCTGGTCCCCCAGGGGAACAAGGCCTCCCCGGTGCTGCAGGAAAAGAAGGTGCTAAGGTATGATGTGGCCTTGGGGAACAAACTGGAGGGGACAGATAAACTGCTGCCAGTGGGACATTTCAAATCATCATGTAGACATGCAAGATAAAATCAGAACATACAGTGTAAAATAATGATTGGAAGGTTTCACCCAGAAGGACTTGGAAGACTGCAAGATTCCAATTTTAGAACGGTGTGTGCTTCCACTGAAATAATGAGAATTTTCTTGAGCCAATAATTAATATTTTTGTAATAAAAACTAAAACACATGAAAATAGTTTGCATATACTATGCATTCAATATGGAAATATTTAGTAATGACATATTTACACCAAGGTAGAAAATTGCACATTGGCATTTTAGGTCAGATACGTAGTAGTGAATAAAAGGCAGAATTTCACTGACTAAATTTAACTCCTTGCTTACTTTTTGGCTACCATTGAGGAACAAGAAAAATATTACTTATCCAATTACTATGTAATTCTATTCATTTTTTTACTATAAATGGGTATCAAAAATTTCTATTGAATGTATCTTTAAGCATATTTTATGGCTTGTGTTTTTCACTATTTGGTTCCCTAACTAGTACTGTATTTTGTCAAAGTTCATTATAAATTTAACCACAGGCTATTGTATTGATCAAAGAATTAGTGGGTGAATAGCTGGGGGCACAGTTTTTGTTTTCATTCTATAACTAGGATCTGGTAGTTCATTTTCATCCCTCATTGTAGTACTGATTTTTAAACATATTTTTTAATCAAAATGTAATATATTTCCCAGGGTGATCCAGGCCCTCAAGGCATTCCTGGGAAAGATGGACCAGCAGGTCTTCGTGGTTTCCCTGGAGAGAGAGGCCTTCCAGGTGCTCAGGTATGACATAAGCACTTAGAGCAATTGGTGTGATATTTCTAAATAAAAGATACAAAATATTGTCTCCTCTATTTCGTGAAGTCTTCTACTGTGCTTAAAATAGATGCAATAAGAGAGCAGACATCAAGCATCCAACATTGTTAAATATCATTGGCTATATAAGAAGAAAGGAATTTATTCAGGTTTATTTCTTTGGATCTCTACATTTTTCCCATTATAAGTGTTGCAAAATTACTGTGGAACTTTCCAGTTTAGTAGACAAGTTTTTTCTTTCCCTTTCCATTTTTTAGGGTCCAGCTGGTCTGAAAGGAGGGGAAGGCCCACAGGGTCCACCTGGCCCAATGGTAAGTAAACATAATAATCTTTTGGAAATATAAACAATATTACCTAATAACCTTTTTTCTTCTTTAGATGCTGTGGTGTTTTCATTAACGCAGTCTGTAAAGCAGCAGACTAATCAGACTTCTACTAAGTATCCATATCAATAAACATGCAAGGATTGGGAAGGTTGAGAATATGTGAAGCCTTCTGCCACCAGCTTTAGTTATGGCATTTTCTTGCTGCTTGGTACTTGTCACTTACACAAATTGATTTTGAGATGGGAAATGTTTTCCACAGTGGACAAATCCATGGATAATGACTGGTGGACTCATGCTGTTGTGGTGGGCTTGCCTTGGCTGGATGCCAGGTGCCTACCAAACTGCTCTATCACTGCCCTCCTCAGCTGGACAGGAGAAAACAAAACACACTGAAAGGCTTGTGAGTCAAGATAAGGACAGGGAGATCAGCCCCAGTTAGCACCGTGGGCAAAACAGACTGGGAAAATGAGTTTAATTTATTTTCAGACAAATCAGAGTAGGATAGATAAGAAGGAAAACAAAGTCTGAAAACACCTTCCCCCCACCCTCCTGTCTTCCCAGGCTGAACTTCACTCCTGATTTTTGCTTTATCCTGCCCCCAAGCAGTGCAGGAGGATGGGGAGTGGGGGATGCCCTCAGTTCATCACACATTGCCACTCCTTCCTCCTCCCGGGGAGGACTCCTCACACTCTTCCCCTGCTCCAGTGTGGGGTCCCTCGGATGTGAGACAGTGCTCCATGAACTTCTCCAGGCTGAGTCCTTCCCACGGGCTGCAGTTCTTCATGAACTGTTCCAGCCTGGCTCCCTTTGCACAGGGTGCAGTCCTTGAGAAGCAGGCTGCTCAGCGTGGCTCCCTTTGCACAGGGTGCAGTCCTTGAGGAGCAGGCTGCTCAGTGTGGGTCCCCCATGGAGTCACAAGTCCTGCCGGCCAAGCTGCTCCAGGATGGACTCCTCTCTCCTGCCAGGAGCCTGTGCCAGTGCAGCCTCTCCACGGGGTCTGATCTCCTTCGGGCATCCACCTGCTCCAGTGTGGGGTCCTCCACGGGCTGCAGGTGGATCTCTGCTCCCCCTCTGTTTTTCCCCACTTCTTAAATTCATTATCCAGGAGGTTCTACCGCTGTCCCTGATGGGCTCGGCCATGGCCAGCCGTGGGTCCATCTTGGAACTGGCTGGTGTGGGCTCCATTAGACATAGGGGAAATGGCATCTTAAAGAAGTCACCCCTGCTCCCAAAACCTTGCCATGCAAACCCAAAACTACTGTGTTCCCTTTGTACAACAGTGTAAAATCATGTCATGCAGGAATTTTCCCTCTCGGCATTTTAAGCTCAATAGTAGAGTATGCTTCAAGTTATCTATTCTCTGTTGTCATGCTTTATGCAAAGAAGTTCTACAAGGATGCACTGGTATTCAAAACATGGTAGAGTTATTCCCAAATGTGAATTGTGTGGATTTTGACAGTCATCTTGTCAACTTAGTTCTTTCATGCAGTACAATTGAAGTAAAAAAGAAAAGAATCAATCATCACAGCTATTCTTGTTAGGGAAAAAAGTATTGGGGGAGCTGAATTACTATGTATTTCAACAAAGAAGCTCTCTTATGTCCTTGCAATTCATATTCAGATTAGAATGCATTAAACAAGGATAAAAAGCCACACATTGTATAGTACAAGTAATATATGGGACCTGAATTCTTGAAATTAATTATTGAATTCCTAATGCCTTTAAGCAGCTGTTCTTTAAAACAAGAACTTGAATTTACAGTTCTTAACACGGTGCAGTGTATATATATTCCCAAAAGGCACCAAAACAAAGCAGCTGGGAACGGAATGGAATGGAATGGAATGGAATGGAATGGAATGGAATGGAATGGAATGGAATGGAATGGAATGGAACGGAAGGGAATGGAATGAAATGGAAGAGAAGTTAGTAGGGTCAAAAGGGATATCATCTTACCCATCTGAAGAACCTGAAATGTTAAAATAAAATCAAGGAAGCATAGATCAGAATAGTCTCTTCACTCTAAAGGTCATGTCTTGATTTTTTGTTGAAGGAGCCCCTGAGGCTGGACTGAACTCTCAGCAGATAGCTGAGGTGCAGTGAACCAGAGCCCTTCTGAGCTGCACAGACCAGCCAGGACATGCAGACCTGTCTGGCACAGCCCATTCTGCCAGACAGCACTGCCCACTCAGGTGCTGTGTCACTCTTGTCACAGTTCCTCAGAAAGACACATCACATACGATGTGAGGCAAAATTACCCACCTTATTCAGTGATAGTTGTCTATATTCTGAAATACATATGTTTGAATGGAAATTCAGATGATCCATGTTTCTCTAATTCTTAAAGGGTGTGTCTAAGTTAGTGTTTTAGTTGAAAACATCAGAGCTTTTTTGAGGAGGATGTCTCAATTATCCCCATTTACCATCCTTTGGTTCAAACCATGGAGCTCTCAGAGCTCATGAATAGTATTCCTTTCATGTGAAACTAAATTAATAGAGAAAATGCAGGAACACTATTAATGCTCCCCAGCTAATGGGAGTTCAGTGCCAGACTGAAATCATCATTAATTATAGTCCAGAAACACAGAGTGTGGGTGTCAGGAGAACGCTAGCAAGGACTTCAGTCTATAAATCAGTTCCTCTTGGAGCCACTGGTCCTGCTAAGGTAAACAGTCATAGAAAGAAACACTTAAGAGGCTGAGAATTTTTTGCATATAGTTCTTCCAATCTTCAAGAAACAGATGTAGTGGTAGCAGGAGTTTAAAGAGAGTTTGAAGGGCAAATTTTTAATTTTTTTAATATATTTTGAGTTCATTGTACTGCAGGTAGGCCACTTGAGATACAAACAGGACCAAGTTGCCCTTAAAGTATTCCAAGAGTCCCCAGTGGTGTTTTTATCTGTTTCATCTTTAAATACTAACTTGCTATCTTGAAGTAGTTTTCAGTGAAAAAAAGGTCTACCAGTGCCCTTAATACTGGGTTCCTGTGCACATCCAAGCATCAAATTAAACCACAATTGCTGGCTTTTTTTCACAGAAGCTCACAGCAGACCAAGAGCATCAAATAGTCCTAAAATATTTTCTGACCTATTTTTAGCCAACAGC
Source organism: Pomatostomus ruficeps (assembly GCA_013400735.1). Taxonomy (NCBI): domain Eukaryota; kingdom Metazoa; phylum Chordata; class Aves; order Passeriformes; family Timaliidae; genus Pomatostomus; species Pomatostomus ruficeps. The sequence goes on along the minus strand of VYZT01041568.1, from coordinate 69,243 downwards.
GGGTACACACAAAGTGTAATTGTAGTGAAGCCTTCATTTGCCATTTGTAGTAGGAAGAGAATTCATGCCACTCGATGACTTTCCTCTGATCCCCTGCCAATACCAATTGCTTCTAACTAGCATATATAGTCAATTATAAGCTTTATTTGGCTGGTGCATACATCTGCGAGCATAGCAAACAAATGACTGTTCCAAATACTGTACATGCCAATTACTCTGTTTAGAGGGATTTGGACAAAAGAAAGAGATGCATGAATGCATGTCAGAGCAAGGGGGTTTCTGCACAACTGAGAGGGCATATTTTCATGGTTTGGGGTTTTTTTATAGGGGGGCTTGTGGGTTTTTTTGTTGTTGTTGTTGTGGTGGATTTTGTTTTGTTGGGGTTTTTTAACAGTTCTCTTTTATCTGCTGTCTTTGTTGCTTCTGTTTGTTTTCTTCCCTTCTCCTACTACTGTGTGGAATGCTGAATGCTGATGAGAGAAAGCTCTTTGGAATGTCAAGCAGTTATTTTTCATTTGCTCATTTCAGAATGGGGTGCTCAAATTAGACTCAGAATAAGCCAGCTGTAGGCTACCCAATTATCAGTACTGAGCTATCTAGAGCTATCTTCATCGATTGGGTAACATTTTACAGTCATGAGGACCTTCACTTGTTGAGTATTTTGTTAACCATCAATAAAAAGTATTGCAGTGTGTACGATAGCTGTAATTACATCTCTCCTCACAGGAAGTGAGATAAAACCAAGGTTGCTGATGAATTTATAGTCTATATAATGGCAATACAAGACAAAACATGACAATTCCATTCTGTAAAAAAGTTTTTAAAAAAAATCCAACAAATTAATAAAATATTTCAGGTGTGAGTACCGCAGGACCAAAGATTAACAAGTGGTTTTGTAATGTAAGGAGATGGTTTCATGGTGGGACAGAATGACCAGAAAATAAAACGAAACCTAGAAAGAGAGAGCAGCCTTAAGAATCTGCTTAAAATGCTTTTCTTGAGTTGGGACTATAATTTAATGGCTCAGAGGCCATTCTCTCAGAGAAATGAGCAGTTCCTTAAAACAGAAGGTGTAGTTCCTGTTCATAAATCATGTGAAATGCAAAGATAAATGCGAAAAGTTGGCTGATTAAAAAGAGTTACTGGAAATTATGGCCTCTGTTAGTGTCTGCTGTCTGACACAGGAAAGATCTATGAGTTATTTGGGTTTTTTCCTCTCTATTCTTACATCCTCCTGATGAGATGGCCTAAAATTGTTCAGCTTATGAGAGCTGACAAGATCAGAGACCATGGTAGTCTGGCTGCAGGGTAATGACTTTTTCTTGTTGAATTCACTGAAGCCTTAGGAACTAAAATAACATAAATAGGACAGAAACTTAGGCAGCCACCCAGACTTAAAAAAAACCCCCAGCACCTGAAAGGATAAAGTCATCTATGATTTCCATACAAATACTTTGAACACTCATGTAAATTTAGATCTTACTGAAATAACTTGCTGGAATATTTTGAGAAACCATTCAGCACTTTTTTATGCCACAGTTATCTGGAGGGAAAAGCACCTCATTATGGAATTAGTACCAGTTATGCTAATGAGGTCAGTCCAGGAAAAGTATGTCATGGGTAAAAGCAAAAAATAGGGTCCTCATAGGTGAAAGCATCTTAAAATTCCAATACCTAACAGGCAGCAAATTTGATTTTCCTTAAACATGAAAAAAAGGCTATTTAGAGTCTCAGGCTTCACCACCTATGACTTTTCTATTCCATGATGTATCATCACACTTCTGGTATATCAACTGGAAAAGTGAAATTACCAATCACAACTTTGAAGTGTTGCAAACTGTCTTGAAGGTGTAAAGCTGAAAAGTTGGGGAAATATTATTGTACAGCAAACAAACCTTTAACAGTACTCTATTAATGCAAAAACTGTAAATTATTTAAAAGACAGAAAACAAAGATGTGGTTTTCAATACATAGTGCTTGTCTTTTCGCCATGAATTTGCAATATTAGATTTTTAACTTTTTATGTGCTTATCTAAAGATGCCTGTACATAAAAACCTCCTCTGTAGAACACACAAGATTAGTAACTATACCTGAATAGATTTTTACAGAGGTGAAGTGGAATGCAGGAATGTGATCATCACAGCAATGAACAGCACAAAACTCTACTAAAAATTATGGTTGTGGCGTGGCTTAGTTCTGTATTTTGATAAGGTGAATATTCATTCATTGAAGTAGGATGTTAATGTATTTTGAAAACATAGAGGGAAATAAGTTCTTGAAACAGGCAGGCTTTAAACACATTGTCATTATAATGAACAAATACAGGAAGTGGTTTTTACAAAAAAAAGAATGTGTTGTATGAAATGTATTGCGTATGAACTGTATTGAGTATGAACCGTATTGAGTATGAACCATATTGAGTATGAATTTCAATGTAGGCCTTTCAGCCTTTCTTCTTCACGTGCACACATGATGGTGCGTAACCTCCAACCAGCTGAGCTCGCACTGACAAACAGCTCCTCTGTTGCCTTGCCGGATGGAAACCCCCAGCAGTTTGCAGGGCTCTCTCAGAATTCCATCACCCTTTGTATTTTTCCAGGGCTCGCCAGGAGAGCGCGGAGCAGCGGGCACTGCTGGCCCCATTGGTCTGCCTGGCCGTCCCGGACCTCAGGGGCCACCGGGCCCCGCAGGAGAGAAGGGCGCTCCCGTGAGTAATCACAGCCCATAAAACTACCCCAGCACAGACTTCCCCTTCCAGAGTGCTACTTGTTCCCACTCTAGCATTTGCCTACTCCATATGTATTCTCAGAACACCAAACCTATTCATTTTAGATTGACAAAAAAGCATGGAGTAAAACATTAATTATTGTACTCTCTAAGACCAGGAAGGGTTAAATCTGTTACTGTCACAGCAGGAAGTGAATATAAGTCAGTCTTTCATTAAAACGTTGTACCCAGCCACTCTGCGTTACAGTACAAGTGTATTTGACATCAGCTTCCATTATTACTTCATATAATTCTCTTATATATTTTCTTCCCTCGATTGTTTTATTTCTGTTGTGGGGTTTTCTGTTTTGTTGGGGTTTTTTTTTGAAGGGAGGTGGGTTTTTAAATTTTGTATTGCTAATGTGACTCCCTGTACTGAAATTTTCATTACTCTCCTGTGATAATGTGGATTGTTTCATTTTCTTCAAAACCAGGGTGAAAAAGGTCCTCAAGGTCCAGCTGGACGTGATGGAATACAGGGTCCTGTAGGACTTCCTGGTCCTGCAGGTCCTAGTGGTTCTCCTGGAGAAGATGGTGACAAGGTGAACCATTATAATTAGTATTGGTGCATCTGTGAGAAGATCTGTCAGTACAGGTCTCTGTAGCTTTCTTCACAATAAACAGGGTGATGAAGCAACAAATCTTATCCCGGCCTCCCCCAGATTCCCTCTGCCTACTGCAAACAAAGACCTAAAAACCTCTTCTGTAACCAAATGGCTGAGGGACAGATGCCACATGACATTGGGATTTGTGTTAAAGAACTAGTAGAACAACATTTATCCTGGCAAAGAAACAAGGATGAAAGTGTGGTAAAATAAATCAAGGCAAATGATGCTAAAATTGATTTTTGCCTATTTTAGAAACTTGGTTTGCTGAATGAGTAAGATGAAATATCTTCAGTAATATACAGGGATTCAGAACCATTATTGATAGGTTGAGGGTGTCAAAATAATTACGTTCACAGCAGAGATATTCTGTTGAATTCTGGCAGAATTTAGAATACAGCACCTTTCAGGACCATCTGTGTGTTTGCTGGATCCAGCACTTCTCTGTTACCTAGCACAGGGTAGAGGTAAAGATTTCAACATTCATTTTTGTAAGGCATGAGTGTTATTTATCCCACAGACAGTATTTTCTGTGATTTAATTTAATTGTCTTTTATTATTGTATAAAGAAAACATTATTTTCTAACATAGTTTCTTGGTGATTTGAATAACTTTGAAGTTTTGAAATACTATACACTGCGGTGAGAAGCCGTTGTTCAGTCATAAACAGTTACACGAGTCTGTAAATCAGGGTACTTTCATTATAAGTTCATATTGAAGGTGACACGAGGAACACAATTTCCTTTATTTAGAGCTCAGCTGCACTATACTTCAAAGCCAGATCTTGTTGCCCTTTTCAATTCAGCAATCAATATCTGGATTAATATGACATACTATTGATCACTGCAGAATTGCTCCCTTTAGGCTTTCATACTTGAAGCAGCAGCATAAAACACAGAATAATCCTATCAAAGGGCACATTTAGCGATACTGTGATACTGACTTCAGCTAAGTGTGAAGGAGAACATTTTAAACAAGTTTAACTTTTAACTTTCAATTACAGGGTGAAATTGGTGAACCAGGTCAGAAAGGTAGTAAAGGTGACAAAGGAGAAAATGTGAGTAGCAAAATCCTTTGTGAATTGCATCTATTCTTTATAAATAAAAGGTATTCGTGCATGAAGTGTGCAGGTAGCCTTGTTACATAAATGAGCAGAAACAAAGACACACTCCTAAAATGTTCCTTCAAAATAATGTTCTTTTAATGCAACACTGGAGGTTTGTAGTTATAGATCCAGGCATATATTTAGTATTGCTCATATTCCTAGAGCTTACACAATCATTACAAAATATAAAGGTAAACTACATTAAGCGCCCTTCCTGTATCATTGAAATTCCCCCAGAAGTGGGAGAAACCAAGAATTCACGTGCATTCTCTGTCTGTGTTGAACTTCCCTGACTGCGTTGTGTGAACACACCCAGATTTGGCATTTTAACCATGGTGTTTAAAACTATGGAGACTCAGTAGAGGAATCTACTAATACAGTTTTAAAATTTTGAAAGGATATCTGATTCTTGGGGAGCACAATTAACTGATGGCAGCATTTCAAATCAGTAAAGATCTCAGATGAAATGGCTTATACAAGTTTTCATATATTATCATTAGGCCTATCAGCAAACCTAGGACTAATCAGGTTACTACTGTTTTAATTTGACGTTTTTGTTTCTCCAAAAATCAATTCTAAAGTTCTTCAATCAATTCTTCCTGTTTTTATTTGGGCCAGAAATACAAAATTAAGCTTTTTCCACTGTGAAATTCAAAGCTAGAAAGAATGAAATTAACATTTATTTATTTCGGTTTGATTGTGGTTTCTTTCCTAAAAATTCAAAATGGTATGTCTTCACTTCTGTTCGATTTCAAGATAAACTCGTACTTTATTTGAATACTTTTCCTTAAGAAAAAATTGAGAAGTAATGGCAGAAAGATCCCTTTTATTATTATATTTCAATTATACTCACAGTTAGCAAAGCTCTGAACTCAACACAGGGGCATTCATGACTGAGTATATTTATCTTGAAAATACTCTGTGATTTTTGACATTAACAAGTTACAGAACACTAGATTACTTTTAAAAATTACACCAAATTTACAGCTTACATACTATCAGATGATGTTTCTGGAAGGATATGTACAAAATCAAGCACATTCCCAGTCATAGAACTATAGAATCACTTCAGGATCAGCTAGTTCCAACTCTGCTCCAGTTCCACTTCAGGCTTTGCAAGTGATCACAGGCACATCCTGTTTTCCCCTTTGACATGCCTCTTCATTAGAGATGCTTTGCATCAGAGAAATGCAGGAAAAAGGCACATACTGCACTCTTCTGTTTCAGATAATTTTAGCATAGCTAGTTATGCTGAGCATTAGACTGTGACCACAGTTCCCATAGTGGGTACTAATGCATTTGGGCCTGTTCCAGCAGACCTGCTTTACAAATAAAGTGTCTGCAGCATTATCATTTGAAAATGTATCCTGGACTCTCCGTCTCAAGGTTTAATGCATTTGAGAATACTACACATTTCTCTTGAAAGGCAGGATTCAGTGTTCAAACCTTAGCTGAAGTGAATATAACTCCATTGAAGTCTCATCTCTTAAATCTATTTGCCCTCAACTGCAGTCATTCAACCCTGACAATTTCAGTGTGTGTTTATTTTAAATCTGCTTTCCTTTCAACATGCTGATAGAGGAGAAAGGGCTTGTTGGTCACCTCTGAAAGGTTCTGAAGAGGAAGTACCCAGTTCTGAAATCACAGGACATAAAGAACAGATATTTACAATCTCAAATCACCCACAAAAGGCCTTGGTGGACATTTAGAGCCCGATCACAGCAAGGATCCTGATCAAAGAACTGATTCATCTTTCCAGTTTAAGAAGAGCTGGAAAAATCTTTAATTCCCTGTTGAAACTAACAAAGATTTATTTTTGTGGGTTTGAAAATACTGTGCCTAACTATGTTGGTGTATTCTAGCTAAGACAGCACAATTTGTTGTTGATGTGATGTCCTCTCCTGAACTTCAAAACCTTCACAGTTATTACAGCTGTCTTTAACTGAAGATTCTCTCATGATTTTCATCAGTCTTTCTCTGTTTGCCCTCCAGAGCAATAGAAAAAAAGAATCTGGCCATGTGTCCAAATAACTCCTCATTAATCAATTGCAGAGTATATTCCAACATTGCTTTATATCAAAATGGGTTTTTAAATGAGTTTAAAAAGGTATAGGCCTCATTCCAGAGCCTATAAGATGAAGGAGCACATGGAAGCATCTTGCAGAATGTAGAAAAACACAAATCCCCTTCTCCTGGTAACACTTCCCAGTCAGCTGGGGCACTCCTTGGAGTCCTTTCATTTAGATATGTCACCATAGAGGCTAGAAAGCTTTGTTTCATCTGTTGCCACCAGGTATGTGACAAAAATAAAATTGTAAAAGAGAAGAAATACACAGCTTGATGCTCCAAACACCCTAGAAGATAAGATGCTCTAGAATGTACATAAAACCCAGAGAAAGAAACAGACTACAAGACTTCAGAAGCCCCTTTATTTAATTCCCCCTATAAAGGGCACAATAATCTATTTTTAGCCCTTGCAAAGTCTGTAAATTCCAGCATTATTCTGCTCTAAATTAGCATTTTAAGCCTAGAAATTGCAGGCAACTTGGCATGTGAAACAGAGTAGAACTAGCCAAAACCAGGTGTTAAGTTTTGTGCTTTCTTAGCTTCACTCTTTATCAGTCTAGTTCCTCTAGTGTTGCAAAAACAAGATTCAAACTACCACATCATTTAAACCCCATCAGGAAGTAGTCTCTTGCATTCCCATACTCTGATACCTTCATGACATCACATCTGTATGACTGACTTCTAAATTATGTGCAATATAATTTACTTATTATTCTGCAGGGAGAATGAAAAAAAGAAGTTCCTTTCAGAGACTGGTTTTTTGCTGTTCTGTTGAAAAGAGACAATATCAAAGAGAATGTGATTCCCAGTGCTCAGCAAGAACTTGGACTTTTTCATATCTCCTGGAGGTCAAAATAAGCTTTGTGCCATTGCAAAAATAATTAGCAATTTCATAAAAACTACTCCAAATAATAAGCATTCAAATTGAAGATAGATTTTTAGATTATGCTTTAAAGATTGAGGAATATTTTGCATGAATCTCATTGAAAATGTTGATATTTTTAATTGTGAAAAAAAATTTTCATTTTGATTCATGTTTGCATGGAAATCTGTTCTGAAATATTAAAAATGAGCCTCATAAAAATGCCAGTATTATTTATTATAGATGTGAAAATCTGAGTTTTTGAGAAATTAATAGTTCATACTGAATGGAAAGGACTTGTGGATAATGCTACATCCTCTATGGAGAAATGTGGAAATGCTGAACAGATTGTGATCGTGCAAGCAGAGTTTTCTCTCATGCCTGTGTTTGCTTTTACTATCATTTCAGATGTCATGATCACTAACTTGTCCTTTGGGATGTGTGTTTGTTGCAGGGTCCTCCGGGTCCCCCGGGTCTCCAGGGTCCTGTCGGTGCCCCGGGGATAGCTGTGAGTACTCGTTCAGAGCCAGCCCCAACCCTGCCTGCTCTTTACTCAGGAATATACTCCAGAACACCACTAACAGTTCTGTCACTGTCAGCTTCCATGCAGTTCTTTATTGTAAACAAGCCTGCATGGGTGTTAGCATATGGCAGATTTATAGCAGGGCAGTAATTTGACAAAATTAAAAATGAAATACTGTAAATAGTGAATGGGGGCCATCCTTTCAGAGAATTGGTTTGGTGGTGTCTATGGCAGCTCAGAACAGATGCAGTTAAAAGAGAGTGTCTCCTTTTAAAATCCACCTGATACCAAGTGAATTGTTATTTTTATTTAGAAAGCTCTGAATTATTTTACCCTGAATGTTGCTAGAATTGTATGCTGCTCATATTTACATAGGTATTCAACAGCTAGAATGGTTATGCAGATGTGAAAGAGAGGGGGAATTCAGAGAAAATGTTTGTGACACATGCAGCACTAACTGGCCTATATTAAACCCGCACATGTGCTGGTGTTGCGTTTGTGGAACAGATTTCATTCAGTCAAGAGGGTGAACATGCTTTTGTAAAGACATTTGGTGTGATCCTGAGCCCTTCTGTAGTTGTTTCCAGTCATTCCCACAGAGCTTTTCCTGTTATTATTATCAGACCTGTGATTGGCTCTTCGTTGTTTCCAAACAGGGAGGTGATGGAGAGCCAGGCCCCAGAGGTCAGCAGGGGATGTTTGGGCAGAAAGGTGATGAAGGTCCTCGAGGCTTCCCTGGCCCTCCAGGCCCTATTGGCCTACAGGTAAATTCCTTTATTGTTTTACCTTCCAGCTGTAAGAACACTGATTTCTGTGGCACAAACTGCATGACTACTGTCTTCTAGTAAATAAATGATAGCAATAATTAATTAGAACTGAAAGATCTCACTCTGACAGGGTTCATGCATAAACAGCAGATTTAATGCCACAGGAGGTTAGGTTAGTGGGATGCACTGAAACTGAACTCCTGGCTGACACAGGCTTTGGAATTTCATTCAGTAATTTATTAATGTCAACCAACTTCTGCTTTAACAGGAGGACTCCTTTATCCTGGAGATACACACTTTAGAGAAAAGATTCATCCAGGAGATTAAAATATTTAAGTATTTTCACAACAGGTTTTGGGCACACTGTGTGTATCTCAGTGATACCATCACAGACACTACTTGCATCCTGAGACATGAGCAGAACCCCATAATGCTTATATACTGCAGCCATCAGGCAGGTTCCTAAAGTTTCATATTCCTTCCTCTAAAAATTGGTATTTCATGAGTCCAAAAACACAAAGCAAGCATACTGTAAAATGTAGACCTCTCACTGCTGCATCCAGAGAATTACAGTTGAAAAGTCTGTTTTTTAAAAAAATTAATTTGCTTAAATATAATAGAACAAAGAATAAGATATTTAGGACCTTGATTAATTTCCATGTAATTAACATTAGAGCACAGAACACTTACTATTTTTAATCCATGCATTAAACTGGAACATGAATCATTAAAAAAATTATAATAATGTTCTAATATATTCAACAGTATTTTTCTTTCTATCCACCATGTGTGAACTGACTCACCTCTTTCACTAAGCTGAACCTTAACCAGTATCTATACTTTTTAAAATTTTTAATCTTTTACCTAATGTAGTTCACAAAACTTACAGTATATAAAATTTATAAAATATTGCAAACCACCATGGAAGATAAACTGTTCATTTCTGCACCAACATATATATCTTGTGTAGGTTTATATTGCCTTTGAAATGGAAAATTTCTTTCTTTTCAGAAATAATTACTCAGAAATAAATTCCAGCATACAAGCTTTGACCCTACATGTAGGAATGCCCAGCTCAGTGGTGATAGTGCTTCCAGCTAGGTGTCAGTTATTAGACAAACTCAGATACTTTGCTTCTAAGGGAATGTTTGATGCAATGCAACACCTCCCAGCAGGGTTTGTCACCTCCAAGGGACACCCAACTGAAGCAGTTACACAGCTGCCAGTGCTCAGGTACCTGAGACACCTTTGCATTCCACCTCACTGTGCTGCACTGACCATGTTTGCTTTATACCTATACCTATATATCTATATATCAGAGCATAAATTATCCAGACACCCACCCGCACTCAGGATAATCCTGGCAGTGTTTTTAAAGTAACCGACTTTAGCATTTCTGTGTGCATTTTTTTTGTCTTTTTTCCCCCAAAACTTTTTGTGTCACCTAGTTTAAGCATCCTAGCACTACCTACACATTTACAGTAATATGAAAAGCTCCCTTCCCTTTCTTTCCATTTTAATGCAAATAGGTCTTTTTTCACTTGTTCCACCATCCTGCCCCCCCCATAAGTTCACAAGTTTGGTGTGTAGATCTCATTGATATTGTTTCATATTGATTTATAATTAATCATTCCAAGGACCCTACTAATAGTATTCTCCTATGTGTTTTTTTAGGGTCTACCTGGCCCACCAGGTGAAAAAGGTGAAAATGGTGATGTGGGCCCAATGGTAAGACTTCTTCCCCACTGGTCACTCTGAAGGACATAAATATTCTCCAGATATTATTGTCTTTTTCTCTATTGTTCACCATTTGATAAGATACTCCTCAATTTGGTGACCAAGTATGAAGCATTTTGTGTAACATGAACTCTCTCTGGGATTTACTTTGCCTTCCCACATCTATCCCCTGATCATTAATATCAAGATTTATGTAACATGAGAAAATACTGAAAAACAGATAGCAAAGCAGATGCTCTGTGTGTCTGAGACAGGACAGTAACAATCAGGTTCAGGAAAGAAAGAGGAAAAGTAGCTACCACTGCAGAAGTTCAGGCCATTGTTATTAACGTACAGCTTCAGGTACTTGCAGGCCAAAAGATGGCAAACATGGTTTGGTTCTGTTTCCTTTTCCTGGGTGATACCTTCTCCAGCTGTTCCTCCTGTTGACAGAATGCCTGTGGGCTGTTCCTGACTGCCATGCAAGCTCTCTACTCTGTACATTTGCCTCCAGCACCTTGTGCCAAGTCTGGGTGCTTCACTCCTGCCCATCCGTAGGCACCATGGGTGCAGTACTGCCACAGGACTGTCACAGACACTTGAGCTGGCCCAGGGTCTCTGCACAGGGATGGCCATGCAGGGAGCCTTCAGGGAAAGAACCAGTCCTCAGGGGTCCTAAGCTCAGGTCATTGCCAGCTCAGGTGCTGTGTGACATAGCCTGGGCCTCCTGTCACCTTGTGAACTCATCCCATGGGCACCAACCTGGCCCTGCTGTTCCTGTTGCACAGCAAAGATTAAAAGCACTCCGCAGATTGAGTATATTATTTTCCATGGGTCAGAAATCCCTACTAGCCTTATTTTTTATTATTCTAACTGTATTATACCTGTTCTATGATTCTGTGATAACACATTGTCTGTTTGATACAGGGTCCACCTGGCCCACCAGGTCCAAGAGGTCCCCAGGGTCCTAATGGAGCTGATGTAAGAATCAACCTTTCTTTTTTTTCTTGCTAATTGAGTAATAAGCACTGTATTTTGGGTAACTGTATTTGGGGTAACAAATATCTTTTATCACTGTAGGGTCCTCAAGGCCCCCCAGGCTCAGTCGGCTCTGTTGGAGGTGTTGGTGAAAAGGTGAGTGTGGATGAAAGCCCCCTAGGAATAAAAAAAATACTGGCATAGGAATGCTATATGACATTCATTCATTAAAATTATTTTCATTGCTATTTTCAGTTCTCTAGTCAGAAAATTTTCTGCCAGGATATAGAGTGAGTTTGTTTGGGGTTTTTTATTTTCGCATTTTACCCAAGGAACATGCCAGCTGTACCTTCCTTTTTCTTAAAGGAAAGATGACGTATGCATAGATGTAAGGGTTTTTTTTCTGTGATTTATTTGAAACAACAGAGTAAACTATTATATAGTGCTGAGCAAGCAAAAATTTCAAAAGAGAGTCTTAAAATGCTTGTTTATGTTTATTTTATCAAGCTACATGACCTTGACCACATCACCTATGTAAGCCTAAAAGCCTTTTGCTGTAATGTTACAGATTTAACATTAATTTTTTCTTAAACTTTGGAATTGGAAAGAAGATTCTGAGCAGAGCATAAGATGGAGGAAACAAAATAGAAATATATTCCAGGCCACTATATAAATGGCTTATTGAAAAACTATGTAGATTGCTCTTGAGTATTTCATTATTTGCCACAGAGTCTCATATATATGCAAAGAAACACCGATGTCAATGATTCATAGAAAAGACATCTTTAGGAATGTCAGTATTGGTAGTTTTTCAGAAATCTTTTCATAGTGTTAACTTTTCAGAACATGCAGCAAGGTTTCCCTTTTTCTAACTAAAATAATCCTGCAAAAGAATCTTCAGGTGTTCCATGGGTTTTTTTCCTGCATGCCAATGAATTGTATCACTTGCCAGTGCTCTGGGATGTAGTGAAGAGCATACTGGAGTAACACATCATAATACTTGGTTAGATGGAAAAATATCCCACTTTGTCTGCCTTTTTGTCCTTTGAGACCAGAGGGTACTGAGCCCAAAAGATGTCATTGTGCTGAGCTGGCAGTGCCTCACTGCAGTCCTTCCTTCTTGGGACGTGGCTCTGAACATCAGCTCCCCTCTTGGAGCAGCAGCATTTTTTCCCCAGAATTGCACAAGACACCCAAAACACGATGCCCTCCTGCTTGGCTGTGTTATTAACAGGGATGTTCCTTCTAATGTCCCAAGTTCATGACATTGTCCATCCAGCCTACTGTAAAAAAGATCTTGGCCTTATAAAGGGCTGCAGGATTTGTTTATTTCTCTCTGGGAAGAGTACCAAAAAACGGACACAATCTAAGTGTTGATAGAAATAAAAAGTTACTGGGGAAAGAGAGTCTGTATGTCAGTGGAATACACAAAATAATGGGCACTGCGGGAAGAAAAAATTTTCCTGTGACCACTAGGGTATTGAGAAAAATGTTAATTATGAGAACATCCAGGGTAGCACCCAATTATATTGCGCTTTAAAAAAACCCACATTGTATAATATTGTGGCCCATTGAGCTTGATAGAAATTTTGCCATTGGTTTCAGTCACCTCTTTAATTTTCAGTGTTTCCTGATCAAATTATATACCAGTCATTTTGTAAAAACATTGGCTTATATTGAAGTCTTTACTCCTTTGTTTCTCCCTGCAACTCATCTGTGTGATTTAGAATCCACATTTGTGATGATTAGGCCATGAAATTTAATTCAAGAACATTAAATTCAGACTGCTTATCACTTGGTTGTCATTTTTTATTTCCTCTAGCTTATTTCCCGTATTCTCTGCATTCACAAAGAGAAGCTTCCATGTGTATTATTTTGGAAGTTTTTATTTATTCTAATTACTTTCTTCCCTCCTCCTCAAGTTTTAGTACCTACCACAGTTTTTCCTTGTTAGGATATCTTCCTTCTTAATTTCAGTTCCATTTAATGAGATTTCAAGCTTAGAAATCATCAAGAGTTGTTTTGTCAGGGGGAGTTGCTGCAATGGGAAGACAGTTCATGCTTTTAAACAAAACATGCATTTTTTCTTTTCCTTTTCTTCCCACACATTTTTTCCCCAATGTTTTTCTTACTATGTCAGCATGCTTTGGCCTCTGCAGCCCTCTCAGGAAAGACATACCACACTATAGATAATTCAATGCAGTGAGTGTAGAATGTGGAAAAACATTTTGGCATCATCCCTGTCACTGTTGAGGAGAGAAGTGGGTTTGCTCACTTTCATATTTGAATGGTTTGACCAGGCGATATTTTTCATTAATAAAGGGTTTCAAAGTCCCCTGATGTTCTGGCAGAGAGAAATAATTTTTGTCACACTTAGTGCCATGCATTTTTAACTAGCTTGTTGTTTCCCCTGCTCTACACACCAGAGCCTGAATGTCCAAAGGCATCAGCACTGCAGTGTTCCTGTAGCCCTGCATTATTAACGCTGTAACTTCCACGGAAGGCCTGGAAGTCTCAAGACCTACACTCGGCACAATCACTTAAATCCAGCTGCCATACCGAGAGCAGTCACTTCCTTGTGCTTTTAACTGAGAAAAATGGAAAACCAAAATGTACCAACACCTGCTGATCTCTAATGTGATATCAAAGGCCTAACATGCAGATGTTCTAAAGACCCAGGAAGTTGCTCATGACTTCTCCAATCTGTGCCTTAGAATGTACATAAGAATTTACAACAAAGGGGAAACAGATCAAGTAATGTTAAACCCCACACTTCCACAAAGCCTAAGGAAATAATTTTGCCATTCTAACTTAGATTAATTTGTGATAACTGCACCGAGTACTGTGCTGTTCTTTGACCCCTTTTCCCTTCCACAGCATGTTAAAAACCATCAGTTAGAAAGCAACGCAAACCCGGCATCTGCAGAACCTAAGCATTCGTTCTTTATCCTCTCAGAGTTCAGACCTGGTTTACTGCATGAAAATGTCTAGTGTTAGAAAACCACTATACTCATCCAGGCTTACATTCCTTCCTATTATATTGTTCTAAAATACTTTGCAAAGTAGTACACTAATAAGGAGTCCAACACAGTAAATAAGTGAAATCAATAGTTTTCATGCTTAATCATTGATTTAAACTGCAGATAGAAGTGAGAGGACAAAATCAATTGAGTGTCCTGGTTCTAAGTTTAGAAACATTTGATAAGTTTTCATAGACAATTTTGTGTGTGCATATCATTTTTCCACACACACATGCAGACGCTGCCAAAGTACCTAATCAAGGTGTGTCTGTGACAGTTTAGGCTACCTGAATATCTGTCCTAACAAATTACTTTTAATAACTTTACATGACCTACTGACTGTGATTTCTTCTCATCCTTCTCCATTTCTCCAACATGCTTGTAAACATGAGCCCTCCCAGAAAACACAGCTTTTTATCTCAGTTACATTTAGTTCTCCGCAGAGCCATTATATATAACACATATGCAGACCAATGCAAAAGGATTCTCTTCTACAGTTACAATTTCTCTCTCTTATTTTGTTTTGTTTTGTGAGAATGGCTAAAAGGAGCAAAACTGTACATTTTCACAACCCAGTCAGTTGCAACGTTGCCTCTCATTGTTATAAAATGAAACACCATGTTCCAGAATTTAACCAAAAGGTGGCAGCCTTCCATCCACTATCTCTGTACTTTGTATGGACAGTTCTCTAGAACGGGTCATAAGGAAAACATTTTTTTTTAAACTTTAAAACGTCTAAAAGAAGTTTTTTAAATTTTAACTTTTAAACTACTTTGCCTAGCTTGGTAGAAGCCATTCTGCTTGCTTAATCCAAGGAGATTTTCAGAATTTAGCATGTCTGCAAAATGACAGGACACTTTGTAGTTGAAGATGTCTGTCTTTGCTTGTTGAAATTCTGTCAGAGGAAGGCTTTGCCTAAGAAAGAGACACTAACTTTTAAAAGATCTGAGCTGCTAACAAAAGAGAGAAAAAAAATCTCCAGAGGTGGAATAAAACTATTATTAGATCATAAAATCTGTTTCCCAATAGAACATGAAATATTTCCCATGGAGAAGGTACATCAGATTCTGAATTAATGCCATTGTTACTAAAAATGAAAAGAAAGACAAGGGCCAACAATAGCTATAGATTACACAGTTTTTAGTAGCTATAAATATGCACTCTGTAAATATATATCAGTTACAATCTTCTCTATCCAGTGTTTAACTCCCTTAATAGTTATCTAAACCAAATACAGCATTTCATAGTACCTAATTCTTGGAATATAAAAATCACTGTCTGGTAAAACAAGGACTGCTTACCTGGGAATAGGCACATTTTTTAGTAGAGCAATGATATAGAAATATTAATGTGAGATGAAACTTTAACTGGTCTCATCTTTCAGAGATGCCCTTTAAGGGGAACATCTTGGCATTTTCTAGCCCTTCCAATTTCTCAGTTTTCCACACTGCTGCCTGCTGGGGAGCTGCTGTGAACAGAGCTCATCTGCTGCCTGCTCCAGCCAGCGTCACCGTGTGTACTGCAGCAGGCACTCCCTCTGCTCCCCAGTGGTCCCACGTGTAGGTCAGAGGCAGCCCAGTGCTCCATGATACCCTAGCATGAAGATGTGTTTGTCAACAGGAAGGGTAAGAATTGTATTATAAATCAAATGGGGATCATCATAAATTACCATGTAATTTGGCAGAAAGGCAGAAAAAGAACTCTCTCTGGGAAGCTGGCAGGGGGATTACACTGCACAAGTGCTTGTCAGGAAAGACTGGGCACAATCAGTGCTCCTAAGTCACGCCTTTAGATCGTCCTGCAATGGGCTCACCTTTGGGAAGGGTGTCTATAGTGCTCTCTGTAGCTACACTATGTCTACTGACTTGAATAACATATTTTTTCTGATTTCAGACTTCGTTTTCTGTTGCTACAAAAATCTCATTTGATTGATTGTAGGCATGGACAAAAACCCAGTACTAATGATGCTGCAGACTCAGTAAAAGCTGTGCAGAGAATAAGGAAATGCATTATTATGAATTTTCCTAGAAAACATACTGAATGCTTATTGACCTGAAGCATCCACTATGGTTTTTGTTTTCTTTTAAAATGAATGCTATATCACAGAAGGAAATGAATATTAAGCACTAAAAGGGATCATTAATTTTTGAGATTACTACAAATTTAAGTATATATAATAAAACATACCAGAGTTTCCAAAGGCACATTCACCTTTTAATAGTGCCCTTTTAAAAGGGCATTTTAATATTGCTCCTAAAATGGTGGTTATCTGTTAATTATCCTAGTCTGGAATTCATTTGAGGGGTACTGAAATCCTTTTCCTTTAATCTAGTGAAATACTTGCATTGGGCCAAATTCTGGTCCCAGTGAGGTTATCATGCTGCTCTGAGCTTCTCTGAAAAAGAGTTCAGTATCTACACCACAAGATTTGTTTAAAAATTGTATTTTATGATTTAGAGTCTTATACTGACCATGTGGAAATGACAAACATGTACGATGTAGTAACTGAATTGTCATAAAATTAAAAGGGGTGTGCAGGTCACACAGGTTAGGAAGGATACACAAATTTATTCCAATTCTGTGAATTCAGCTAATGATTGGGTAAAATGCATTTCAGCACTGAACTACTCTTGTTCATAGATGTAAGTATTGGCAACATTCATTTGGTTTGGAAAAATAATATATTTGGGGGCGGGGGAACCCATTAGCAGTTGGATTGAAAAATCCTTTGGGATAAGAGTACATAGTTCTTATCCAAGCACTCCATGACAATCACAAAACACATTCTTCTATCCTTCCATGATTTGGGTCTCTGTGATGCTAATAACTAAATATTCTACTAACTGAAGAGTTTTCTATAAAAGTTTATGTATCAGACCACCGAGCTAGAAAATAATTGGTCATAACTAAACTTTAAAATGCAGAATTGAAAAGACAGTCTTTGAAATAATACTGTGTAGTAGCTCAGAAGGAGACTGCATTATCTTAAATGTTCACTTAACAGGGCACAGTCTTGGACTTGCACAGATTTTCTTTTCATGCAGTATCATCCTGAAAGCACATGCTTTGTTAAATAAATTCCATCCCTGGTAAATACACAGCATACACCTCTGTAGCCTGTGGAGAAAGCTTTTCTAACTGATGCTGTTATTTCATCCTTAGGTTTTTCTTTATACAGTTTTTTCTTCTTCTAACAGTAGCTATAGCAATAATCACAATCAGGAAATTTGCAGTATATGGGATAATAAAGGGGAACATCTTCCAAAGCCCAAAGGGAAGTTTAGTCTCCCTGGCTCAAGAAAACACTATTTTGATGTATTATTTCTCAAATTTCAGACTCCACTTCTGCAAAACCATATAGATAACTCAACCCCCTCTAAGCAGACCAAATAAAAACCAGTTCTTATAAGCTGTTTACATAAATAAGCATGGGAAGAATATGTAATAACAGAAGTAAATTCATAGAAATATTCTCCCTAATGATTCATAAATTAATTCTTATGCATCTCTAGGGTGAGCCCGGAGAAGCTGGTAACCCTGGACCTCCTGGAGAATCTGGAACATCTGTGAGTATTTTGTCATTGTCTTATCATTAACATTTATTATGGTGAACTAAGGTATCTGGCAGTACTTGCTTTGGAAAGCATTTCCTCAAGTCACTCGTATGCTTGTGTATGTTTTCTTCGAATTTTCAGTGAAAAACTTACACCTTTAAAATGCAATTTGTTTCCATATAATCACAGCCACATCTTGTACTAACAGAGGATGAAGATGGGGACTTCATAAAAGAATACCTATTTTTCTTCCATAAGGATTACCTTTGGCTTGCATGTTTTTCCTCCTGAAAACGGTTCAGTGACACAAACTGGGTGCAGAATTTGGCACTTGACCTGAGAGGTGCTAATTTCCCACTCACCTGTCAATATTTATTGAGCAGTGACATCGTCCTTGTCTGAAAAATGAGTTTGCCATTGTGATCCTTTTTTCTGGCCATTCAATCTCCAGATGGCATTTTTGTGTTCATGTGTTTCCTCCAGGGTCCAAAAGGTGAAAGGGGAGAAAAAGGGGAAGCTGGTCCACCTGGAGCAGCCGGACCACCAGGTGCTAAAGGACCTCCAGGTGATGATGGGCCTAAGGGTAACCCAGTAAGTGAGCTTCATCATTCTCACCCCAACCACTGCGAAGCACTGCTGATGTTGTGCCACAAACAGAACCATGTGGCATTTTCTGCAGCTGCACCTCATTCATTGTATGCTTCATGAAACATTTGTCATGAGTGCTACCTGCTTCTCAATGGATGACACATCCCTTGCTTCCTTTCCTGATCTATCTAGGGCCCAGTTGGATTTCCTGGAGATCCTGGTCCCCCTGGGGAACCTGGTCCAGCTGTAAGTATACCTTAAAAACAGTTTTAGGTCCTAGTCTTAGTTTGCACTTAATTCTAATTGACCCTGCCTCTTTCTTGTCTGGCGATGAGCTCTTGCCTGTAAGATCCATTGCTTTTCTGTTCACATATTTCTTAAGTCTTTAAAATGTTTAGAAATCTTTTAAAAAGTTTTGAAAACTAATGTCCCTGGGAAATACTCTGTAGAAAAATAGTGCTCTTATATTTATATGTGAAACTTAGTGACTTAAATTAGCTGAATTTTTAATTTTATTTATTTTCATTGAATTCCGCAGGGTCAGGATGGTGTTGGTGGAGAGAAGGGTGAAGATGGTGATCCTGGTCAACCTGTAAGATTTTTCTCTTGTTTTATTTCACCTGCATGTTCTCTCTGATGATAAGAAAGTATCTTTTGCCAAGTCAGTGGTTTCTACGCCGTCACACCCTTAAAAAATATTTTCAAAGTGGATGCTTTTTCTATTATACTGAAAAATATTTATTTCCTTGCAGAGGTAGAACTGCCCATATTATGGTAACACAATTGAGTAGAGCTCAATTTCTTTTAGAAGTAAAAATGTATTACAGGATTTGTGCTGGATCTGCTGAGGAGCACTAAAAATAGAGAAGCTCTGAGCATAAGAAAGAAATGCTGCAGCCAAATAATCTTCATTAGCTGAACTGATGAAATTAAGCCAAGACCTTAAGCAGTATCTGAGCAATACCTGTATTAAGCATCAAAGTTCTATTTCTGTGGATTCTGACCATTGAAAGGGGCTAACACATGGCAGATGTCTGTGATATTTAATTAAGATAAGAACTTCATTGTTTATTGCTGCTGAGTTTATAATTTTCTGTTGCAGGGTCCACCAGGTCCTTCAGGTGAAGCTGGCCCACCTGGTCCTCCTGGGAAAAGAGTAAGGAATATCTCATGTCCTCTTGTACACTTCTCTTTCTGAGACACCATGTCCTAGAGATTTTCAGCTCTTTGTTCCATGCTGTGACACTCATATATGGCATTTGTCATTTCTTTTAAGTAATGTAATGAGAGAAATGAAAAAACAGAAACAGCAGAGAAAGCTCTTTAACATGGCTAACATGGAATAGAACAAAAATACAGAGGGAAGAATGTATTGCTTATCCAGAAAGGTGTTTTTTCTTTTCACTCAGGAATTCACTGTCCACTGAATTAGTCTGCCAGCAGGAGTGAGTTGTTGTGCCAGTAACAGCAGACATCATCCTTAAGCACATGACTGCTATCAGGGAGTAGGGAGAATGTGTCTGTTTTGGTGTCTTTAGTCTTGGAAATAAAATAACTTCAATGCAGCTATTGTGCAAAAATATGTCATCCCCTCTGCATACAAAATCAACAGGCAGACATTTCTGTAACTTATGAAGCTATTCTATTATTTCTAAAGCCTTTGAAGGTTCACAGGCTTTACAAATACAGCTAATCAAACCCAGTAAATAATGTTGCAGTCACAGAACTGTAGTGAATGCATCAACCCTTAGGTCTGCTTCAGAGAGCAATTAGATGCAGTTTTTACACTTTAGAAAACAGGAGAAGTGGCATTATTAAATGTAAGCTGAGAATTATTTAACAAAATATGTTAAATTGCTGTATTTAATGGGCTTGAGTGAACTGATATACCTAATTAGTTTTATTTGTTTTACACAGTAATCTATTTGCTCCACCAACATGCAAAGTAGTTGTAATACTGTAAATGATTATGTAGCATTACCAACCTTATAACTAGAGCTGAAATATGGCTCGATTGAATATTAAAAATTAGTGTGTTTGCTCGACATCAAATTAAAACTTCCTGCTTTATTATACAGAAAGGCAATAGCTCACTCCTCACAGATGTGCTATATTCTATCTCATTGTACCCAGACAAAAACCCCCAATTTTGAAGCACAAATTCCATGTTACCTGTGGTATGACACATTTCCAATTTAGGGAAAATGTGTGGCTAAATATTTAAATGTAGTCACATTTCTGAATTTTGAAGAAAACATTTTTTAGAATCAGTTTCTACATTACTTGAGTACCAGAATGTTTCAAACTTGTAGGGAACCTATAGTATATTGATGTTACACTAGAAAGAAACAGTGAAAGGCTGAAAGTTTCATACTTAGCTGGAAAAAATGCTTTTCATTTGTTTTCATCACTTGTATGGTAGAATCAATTTCAAGAAAAATCCCTAACAAGAGCCTTTTCATTTGGATTGAGAAGGACATACCATTTCAGCAGTAATATTGCTGTCTGGGAGGTGCAGCCCTGGCTATACTACAGAAAGCAATATTCCACCCCATTTTTTGTTTTTCTGCTGGCAGAGCTCAGAATTCATATTTTTAATTAAAGTCTCTTGAAATCCTCAACAGTAGTCTCCTTATTTAATTTGTTATTCATTTTCATTCCCCTCTTCCATTCTATTTTGGAACTCACCTGAACTCAGTTTTACTGCCTGGTCTTCCAAAATGTTTATTACCAGATGTCAGAATTTTGAGTAGTCTCTGTTTAGTTACAAAGTTATAAAGTTTCCCCAGCTCTCCCTGGGAAGCAAAGTCTAGTGAAAGACATGGACATAAATCGTTTTTCCATTTTATCTAAGAAATCTCTAAGCCAAAACCATAATCTACAAAGGGCGAATTTTGTGACATAGTGATAAAGTATGTTAAAGTGATTCTTTTCATTTTCATTAAATAATAATTATTATTTTACATATTCTGACTTCTTAAATGATCTGTGCATGTACCAGATCAGAAAAATGCATGCTCACAAGGCTTTATACATCAATGTAATTCAGGCGCAAGGAATTGTAGGAATTGTGGCTGCTTATCTAGAAATAGAGATACAGACTGAACCACTCTAAAGTTCTGTTGTTATTATTATTTTTCTGAAACTTAATCCCTTGCTCTTATTTTGGGGACTTCTTTTTGGTTTGCTGTACAGTACTGGGTAACATCTCAAGTTTGAATTCATTGATTTCTATCTGACAAAGAAATAGCATGTGGAAAAGACACCATCAGACAGTACTTGTCCTTACCATCAATGTGCAATCAATACAAATCAGCACAGACAGGACTCCTTGCCTGTGATCCTCTTTGGGATCTGCTGCTGGGCTGCTTTCTTTGTGAGTGACAATTAAGTGTCTACATCACATACACATAAAGGTCCAGCTACCAACCAAAAAATACTAGAATTTAAAGCACAAGACTAAGATATATTTTTGTTCTCAACTGGAGGCCATGCTATCTGCTTCCATTTAAGGATGTCAATGCTGAAGCAAAGCCAGTCTCATAATTTTGAGAAGCAGTTTATTTGGTTTGTAGCCTTTAAATACAATTTTGAATAACTTAGGAAAAAATAAAGTGTTTCTGTGAAGGAGATGTTTTTCCATTTTGGCTGCAGCAAAATGGAAAATGATGCTGCCTTAGCAGGGTGCACTCACCACTTCAAAATTAAGCTGATTTTCTCTCTTGATTGCAAATGCACAGAACACCTAACAATATACCAGGTTCCTATCTCAACAGGCTGATGAAATGTGGTAATGGTTTTCTGTGTTGGAAATCATGTTTTAAGTCAGATGACAGACAGCTATAAACAACAATTTAAATTAATGAAATATGGATGAGCAGAGAAAAATATTCAATAGGTTCACATAACAAAAATTGAGAATGAAATTGTTTCTGCATGACTTCTTTTATCTTCTTGGTTCATAAAATGTATCAGGCAGTATGCCCAAAATTACAGTGCAATGATCATAAAAATCACCATGGTAGGTAGGGTGAGGAGGAGAGAATCGTGCATTAATGTACAGTTCCTGTTGCTGAGGTCCTTGCTGACAGTTCCCACTTCCCAGCTCCTCCAACAGGCCGCTGTGGAAGGTGAAGTGATGATCCTGAGCAGTTGGTCTCTGCAGAGGCCCCGGCCGTGCCAGGCCCGCAGCCATGGCCGCGGAGGAGCAGCTCCTTCAGCAGCGCCGTGCCCAGGGCAGTGCTGGCACTGTCTGATAATGAACACCCCCTTGGTCAGCACTCCTCATTCCTGTATTTGTGTTTTAGCCATCACACTGCATCTAGCCCTGTTAATTAATTCATGCTGCAGCTGCATTCCCAGATTCTGCAGAGACCATATTTCTCAAACGCAAACCGCCACATTCAACCCTTTTCAGTTTCTTGCATAGGGTGGATTATAATCCATGTAGAAACTTCAGTGCAAGGAATTTTCAAGCAGTAAAGACAATGGGCATGTAAATTAATTCATGTAAGAAAACAAGGTCTTGTTTCTAAAATGTTTCAGAATTTATTTATGTACCTGTGATCTTACTTGTTATCACTGCAAATTGTGATCCACCCAATGAATTACAACCTACAGAATGGGGTACGTGCATCAGACATTATTAATTATTATTGGAACAGCAGGGATTTAAATTATTCTTCCTGGTTTAAAGAGTCAGTATTTGGCCCAGGGCTATTAAGCTTCTCTGTATTTGGAAGAAATAAAACTAAGTCCTTTACCCCTTACAGCTTTTAAAAATACCAAAGATAAAAGACCCTGTTGATACCCACAACAAATGGTCAGCGCCCACTGTGGGTAATTCAGTTCATTTGGCATTATATGTGATGCAAAGTCTGAACAATCTCTGTTGGCCAGAAGGTTCATACAGTGCTGCAGATGTTCAGTGTCACCCTGGAGAAAGCTTAATTTCAGAAGCAAATGAATAATCTTAATATACTTCTATGTAAAGTTATAAAATGAATATAAATTTCCCAGAATTAAACTAGTGGAGTTGCTCAAGGTATGTTCCAGTAGCAGTGGATAGTGAAATAGATCAGGCTATAAAAAGTTTGGGTTAAATCCAGTTCTAGTATAAAAAATGGCTTTAGGTCAAACCCTGATCTAAAGCCCTAAGATCACAAAGCAAACAGGGAGATGCTTGACTGGAAGTACAGTTCTTATCTGTAAACTTCAAATTGTGTTCTGGTGCTTTACCTTTAGGGAGTCCGCATTGTTTTTCTATATGTTGTTAAGAAGTAAAAAGCAGTAAATAAATGGAAGTGATTGAATTTTTCTAGTTGCTGGTTTTTAGAACTTTTTTTTTAATTTCTACATAACAATCTGCTTGTTGCATTAATGAACAGATGAGTCTTATATAGATTAACAAAATCACAGCATTTGATCATGGTCACTTTTCTTTCACTTTCCTTTAAGCTTCTCATTGGTTGGCAAGAAATAGCTACTTGTAATAAAGACATTTCCCAGGCTAAAAATTAACCTTGTAGGAGAACAGTTGGTCCATTATCTTGAGTGCATCTTTTCTAAACTAAGCTTATAAGAGACCCATTTTCAGAAGAGTACATTAGATTCTAGACATTGCTTCTGTTCAGAACTGAAGCTATGAATATTAATTATCTGACCTAAAAATCAGCCCTTGATGTTTTGGAGGAGAAAAATGTCTTTTTATTTTTCACTTTCATATCTAGTGGATCATATGTCAATCTTTGGCTGTCCAAATGTAATCAGGCCACTACTGAGCCCATCCCTGACTCAGAGTATAAAGAAATATTTGCAACTCTGTGCACTGCAGATAGTCCTTTTAGGAATCAGTGGATAAACTACAGTGAATAGATAGAAGTCAATGCAAAGCATGTTTAAAATTATTTGTTATTGTACATATAAATTAGTATTGCCCTTTTCCTTTTATATCCTGTTTTGAGTTCTTTTTCCCCCAGGCTAATTCTTTGGTTTGAACCTCATCATCTCAGATGTGTTAGGCAGTGCATATTCTTTTAGATATTCTAAAAAATTTTATAGGGGAAAAAGAGCTGATATGACAGATTGGTATTTTTTATTCTGTGAATAAAATGTCAAAAAAGAAATTTAATGTTATTTTGTAAGCATTTGCTACTTATTAATACAGGGGAAATTGCACTTGCAGAATTTTTTTCACTGGTTATATTTGAAAAAACCTGAGATTATGAGTTCAGTGTCCATATTTTACAGGGGCCTCCTGGAGCAACGGGTGCTGAAGGCAGACAAGGTGAAAAAGGTGCAAAGGTAATACACTGAGGACTTTTTTTGAAGCATAGAAATATAAACTATTTATAAATTAAAAGTAAATTGCTTATGATACATTGAGCATGCAACTTTTCAAAGTAATAATGGATAAACTGTAAAATCCAAGTTCAGACCAGACTTAGTGGCAATATGTAATAGAGAGGACTCAGCAGTGCAGGCCCAACACACCCACCTGTGACAAGCACGGTGAGCCTGCTTTGCTGGCACCACATCTGCCTGTGAAGCCAGAGACATATCACTCAGGAAATCATCGTGCAGAACTCTGGCTTTTAAAAAACACTCTGCCTCTTGTACCTCCCTCCAGTGCCAAACTCAGTCAGCTCCCCCTGTCTGACCTGTCTTTTCTTTCTAGGGTGAACCTGGTGCAGAAGGAGCTCCTGGAAAGACAGGGCCAGTTGGTCCACAGGGGCCTGCAGGAAAACCCGGCCCAGAGGGTCTCCGGGGCATTCCTGGCCCTGTGGTAAGTAAGGGAGCACATAGTAATATTTTCAATGTTGCACTTCTTGTATATACTCTGGTAAAGAAGCTTTTTGTTTTTTCTAGGGAGAACAAGGTCTGCCTGGAGCACCAGGTCAGGATGGCCCTCCTGGACCTCTGGTGAGCATCCTTTTCCCACATGTCAGTAATAGAAGCCTCCAAATACATCACCAAAAGATCTCTCTTCTAACATTTGCGAGCTTAAATACTCAGTTCCAATCTGAAGATGAGTATATTAATGAACTGTGTGCTCACAAATGCACAGACTTCCTGTCAGCTCAACAAGAACTTTTCAATACATTGCTGCAACTTAATTTTGGATTTTAAGAAAGTAAAGTTGATATGTAAAAGTGCTGAGGTTAGATTTCCCTCCTTCCCCTCCCATCCCCCACAGGAGATTGCTATCAGGAGAGTATGAAACCTGATTTGCAGTAGAGCACAGCACACTGCAGGTGAAAAGTCTGATTCTGCATTCCAAAAGCTTAAAAATTTCACATTTCATTCATGAATTATGTATTTGCCTAGGATTTTGCATCGAGTGATACCCTGGAGATGGAAAGCATAAGCACTGAATAATATTTTGTACCTGAAATGTTATGGCACTTTTCAGTATGTGCAAGGTGGAAAAGGTCACTTATCACTGCTCTCGTATCAGACCTTGTCCACTGCCACCAGCAGAGCAGCAGTGAGGAGACACAGACTCAGTGCAGCAGCTCCACACCTCATGTACACATGTGCAGTGTGAGAGTAACAGCCCCTGGAAAATTCATGTCTTTTGCATACGCACTGCATGGCCTGCATTTTTCACCTCATTCTGTACAAATTACACAAAACCAGCACTGCCATTCTTCTAAAATCTCAAGATTTCTCAAATCAAGAATTTAGCTGACCCTCTGCTTCACAGATTTCTATTCAGACAACCCTTTATAGATTTCAAATTATAAAGTAATTTAAATACCACTGTAGCATCATTATGACTGTTAAAACATACATTTCAACTTCATCTTAGGCTCTAAATCACAACATGAACCACTGAATAACTCTACTTTGATTTGCGCTGCCTTTAATAACATTTCAAGAAAATGTGATCTGAGCAGTATGTTAAAACTTCCTTTAACATTACTCCCCTTGACTTATATAGGGCCCACCTGGCTTGCCTGGACTGAAAGGAGATCCAGGTTCCAAAGGAGAGAAGGTATGCTTTGCTAATTGGGTGTGTCTTTGTAACTTCGGCCCAGTCTAAAAGTCTGTATAAGATTAGCAGAAAGAAGCAGTAGGGTTGATATAAGCAA
Organism: Pomatostomus ruficeps; assembly: GCA_013400735.1. Taxonomy (NCBI): domain Eukaryota; kingdom Metazoa; phylum Chordata; class Aves; order Passeriformes; family Timaliidae; genus Pomatostomus; species Pomatostomus ruficeps. The sequence continues at coordinate 42,598 of VYZT01041568.1, read as the reverse complement.
GGCATCTTACCGTGCCTATCAAACAGCTTCCCACAGCCTTAATAGGAATCATGAAGTTTTAAGCCATATCTGATACCCCGGAAATACCTAGAAAGAAAAAGATCACTACCTGTGTGGTAATCTATTGACCATGTGATCCTTGCAATGAAAATCCCAAAGATACTGATGGAAAGAGAGCTATCGGATTTACAAGAACAAAGCAAGTAGAAATAACAAGTATTGGAGATTTTTATTTTAAAAGAACAAAATATATAACAGCTATAATACTTTCTTTTGAAATAATGGATTGAGATATCTGGGATAGGATTTTCCTATGGAGTCCCAACAACATCTCGATTGCTTGTGTATCAGAGAAAAACTGTAGAGAGAGGGACATAAATATGATTGTACTTTGTGAACTTCAGGTTTTGTTTATGTGCTTGAATCAGCTGTTTATATAGCCACATCACATGTGGAACTCTGAAATGCTAGTAGCATCCAAATGTGAAGACTGGTCTGTATCTGTTTCTGTAAGGACTGCCTTGTACTTAGATCTTTCACTGAACAAACAGTCACAACTTGCAAATAATCTTAAAGTTTAACAGACCATCTAACAGCAACAAATATGCTTTCAGAATAATTTGTTTTCAGGTTGATTGTTGACAAGCAACAGTGGTAATATGTGGAAGGTCTAATTTATGTGTTTTCAAAACACATTTACTTTAATGTATATTGAGTTTTAACTATATTTTCTTAAACCTTATTTAGGGACATCCTGGTTTGATTGGCCTGATTGGACCTCCAGGCGAACAGGGAGAAAAGGGTGACAGGGGTCTTCCTGGCCCCCAGGGATCTCCTGGAGCCAAGGGTGATGCAGTGAGTATGACATACTTGTGTTTCCATTCAAGTCCCATGCAAGCAAGGAGTATTCCAGGCTTTCTTTTAAAGACATAAAGTTGTTATAAACATTTACCACCCAGAGTCTCCTGCAAGAGGTTAAAACTTTCTTAGGCATTGGACAAACACAGCAAAATTAAACATCTTAAAATGAGATTTTAGAGTGAGAAAAGGAACACATACACCCTAACATGCACACAGAACAAGTTAGCAACAAGTTAAAAGCAGCAGCAGCAATCTCATCATGTTTACTGATTGCATTGCCCAAAGTAGCTCCATCTCCTCTAGTCACTGAGCCATGTTTGTAAGGCACTGTGTAAAATGTGAGGTTTCCAAGCCAATCTGAAGAGGAACACAGCTGGCACAATGCTCTGCAGTCAGTGTAAGAACAACTACAAGCAACTCAGACTGTCAGACAGGATTTTAAACTTCCCAACTATTCTGGCCTCTAGCAAATGGCCTAACTCAAAACTCACCACAGTCAGACACTTAATGGGACTACCTTTTTCATAGAAATGATTTTTTAACACAGTCCAGTAGATAGAATACTTTGGTTCTGTGCTTAGTCTCTTCTTCTTTTTTAGGGAATTTCTGGTCCTGCTGGTCCACTTGGACCCCCTGGTCCTCCTGGATTACCGGTAAGTAATTTCATCCAGTCCTCCTGTTCAAAACACCCCCACGCTGAGTGCAATACACTCCAACCAGAGTTATATGTTCTTGCCCATAGGGTCCTCAGGGTCCAAAAGGTTCCAAAGGATCCAGTGTGAGTAATTCTCCTCTATACTTTTTGATCTTTTCCTTAGCTTTTGTGTGTTATTTTAAAACATTGTGTAGCATGCTCAACACTGCACTTGTTCTGTTGCTTTGTAGGGTCCTGCTGGTCAGAAGGGTGACAGTGGCTTACCGGGTCCCCCTGGTCCTCCAGTAAGTAAGAATTCTTACCTTGCATTACACTGACATGGTGAACCTATATTGACAAGGGTAGAAAACAGCATTTGGGAACTAAAATATGAATCATTGTTTGAAAATTCATTTTTCAGGAAACACAGATCCACCAGGCAGAAAAATACATATCTACACTGACAAAGTCGTGGGAAACTTAAAACAAATAAACATAAAACCCAAAAAAGAACACCCAAAAACTCCCTATAAACCCCCAACAAACAAAGAAGCCCCTCATGCAATAATTATTGAATGTGTTATATTGAAGCACAGAAAACAGAATTCTACTGGTTTCTCTTGATGATATTCTCCAGTTTCCATATTTCTTTTCTGTATCATAACAACCTAAAATGAAGAGTCCAAATCTGAATGAAGTGTTTTAGTTTTTTGAAATTAAATATTGTTTCCTAGACTCCAAGTGGAATTTTCAAGTTTTATCATATGAAACATCCACAGTTTTCAATTTTCGTAGAATATGTCTGTGCTTGAGGGAATTAACAGGGATACAGAGGCAGCTGTGAGTCGCTTGTGTGAGGGCACCACACTCTTCCCCAAAAAAGCAATGTACTGAGAAGAGTTTAGAGCACAACAATGGTTTGGCCTTCTACAATCTTTTTTTTTTGCACGTATATCAAAGCACATAGGTACAAATCTAAAGAAAAAAAAAGGTGTAATAAATAAATAAACACCTTGAAGAAAGCCTATTCAAAGCATGTCCAAGCCACATTCCGTGGTCTTTCTCTGCTGAAAAACTAACAGAAGGTATAATTAGAGATGTCGTTTCCCACTTAGGGCCCTCCAGGTGAGGTAATCCAGCCACTGCCCATCCAGTCACCCAAGAAGACAAGAAGATCTCCTGATTACATGTTAGCGGATGCTGGTGACAACATTCTGGATTATTCCGATGGCATGGAGGAGATCTTTGGTTCGCTGAATTCGCTGAAGCAAGACATTGAGCACATGAAGTTCCCCATGGGCACTCAGAGTAACCCAGCCCGCACCTGCAAAGACCTGCAGCTGTGCCACCCCGACTTCCCAGACGGTGCGTTCACACCGCACGGCCCCAGCACGTGCGGTGGGCTCGGGTTCTGCACAACACCTTGGCGGGATAATGCATTAGCGATAGATGGCTGAGACAGTTACTCAACAAGTACAGCCTCACTGAATCCATTTTACAGGCATAAATATTTAAAAAGTGTAAGAGATGTTCTCTTGGTAAGAGCCAAAGTTCTCTAAATACACAACCTGATCTGGTTTTTGAGTTAAAACCTTTTAAAGCGATGAATAAAAAACAGTTGTTGTTTGGAAAGGTGGGGTTTGACAGCATTACTATTATATGAGATTCATATTCAATTATGACTCTCAAAAACTTTACTAGTCTTGTAGCCTTAGAAGAATAATTTTCTCTACTGCATCAGCACTGTTTTTTCTAGATCAGCCAGCAAAGAGGCATGGAAGTTTCTTTGATACTGTTTAATGCTACCAAGTAATAGTGTAATAAAATGCAAAGTAATACGAAGAGACACCATGTTCCTAAGAACTATCTTGATTTTATTATTCTTTGTTGTTTTGGGGTTTTTTTCTATATAATTTTACCCCTCTGAAAAGGTTTAAATGAAAGCCAGTCTTCACTAAATTTTCATCCTTTCATAAGTTTTTCAGTTGCAATGGATATTTTTCCCAGTTCAAAGCAATATTTTTCTGCTTTTAAATGGGAGGAAAAATAGATTTTGACAGTTTAATAATATTTTATTGCTTTCACTCTACATAGATAAGAACAGATGGTTGCCTTGAGGAGTAGTTAAGCAGTGTATGTGCTATATGAAAAGTACATATTTTACAATTCAGTACCCTCCATAATAAGGAATGGTTTTTACAGAACATATCCACCATCTTCATTTACCAGTATTTGCTTCTTCTTTAGAGTTATCTTCATATAAAAGTAATCTTATTTTGGTTGAAATAAAAGCAAATGCATTCATTAAAATACAAAATTCTCCAGGGATAAGACTTAGAGAAAGGAAAGACTGTTTTCAATATACAGCCTAAATCAACAGAATTGTTAAATCCCATAAATACTTTGTCTATGCCCTATATTCAGAAGACAGAACTGGTGAAAGGATTTGTCATTTCTCTTTGAAACCTCCACTATTTGTTTGAAACTGGATTAGAACTGTAGTTGTCAGAAAGTCATTTGCTGTCCTGTTCGTGAAGTATCTGGAGATAAGAACCTTCATCACAGAAATTGTCATTCTCATTAGAATAGCAGATTTTAGGAAGCACTGACTTTGAATGGGCTGCAGCTCTTTCCATGCCCAGCCTTCACCACTGCTGCAGCTTCATAACCCAGGAGTAAAAAGGTCTTTGCTTGAGGTGTGTCCCTCTCAGTGGAAGCTTTAGGTGCCTGTGCCAGCTACAACCCCACCTAGCCCTGTGCAGACACCTTTCCATGCAGATAAGTGCAAATCACTCAAGATCTTGCTCCCTGACCTAAACCATTCAAATAAAATAAATTTCCTACAAACTTTGAAGGACCATTAGGTAGCAGTACAGCCTGGTTCTTCTGAATACCATTTCTACTGTATAAGGCAAATATTTTCTTATTTCTTTGTCTTAGGGGAATATTGGATTGATCCTAACCAGGGCTGTTCTGGAGACTCCTTCAAAGTATACTGCAATTTCACAGCAGGGGGGGAAACTTGCATCTACCCAGATAAGAAATCTGAAGGAGTAAGTACCAATCTGTGTTTTCAGTTGGCTGTTGACAGTTCCTACTGTGCTGTTGCAATGTTGAACTAAACGGGATAATTACATTGTCACATTTTCATGTATCTTTCTAATTACATTTACATTTGCATATATCTGAATGGAGCAGCAATATGGTACATAGAGTTAAGAAATACCATTTTCACTCTCAGACAGGGAATCTATACACCTGCTTGCTAACATTTCACTATGCTACATAGCTGAGCAGCCACTTACAGTACATGATCTAGTATTTGTCACCTAAAAGCTAAACCTTACTGTGTTTCTCTTGTGAGTTCATTTATATCTATTCATTTATTCCTATGCAAAGCAGATGTAAAAGACTGTATTAACAGTGTCCTCACTCACTGTTACAGATTACATCTGCTGGGGATATATGCTGTAGAGGAAGGCTTTCTAAAAGCTTGCCTGAATGACAGAAATCTATCAGCATCAACACCAGTGAAAAGTCATGTAGACACTTCACAAAAAAAATTCATACCAGCAGTTTATCTGAATCTCCACAGATTACAACTATCTCCCTCAAACAGAACTAACTCTCTCTTGGATTCCATCTGAAGTCACTAATTTGAAGGCATTCTCTACAAGAAAGACATTGTATTTTAGACCTTTAAAGTGGCTGAGATTTCAGAAAGAACCATTCTTTATTATCTCCTGTGAAATTTCTCCCAAGTAATGTAAAACCTTCATATATGTTAACATATGTTTCAAATACTTCTGTCTCTGCTGTTTGACCACACAGGTTAGAATTTCATCGTGGCCAAAGGAGAATCCAGGATCTTGGTTTAGTGAATTTAAGCGAGGCAAACTTGTAAGTTGTCACTGCAATATAACTATGCACAAATCATGTACACGCTGTCAGCAATCAGTAGATCCTGGGGAATTTAATAAATATTTAGATAATGAAAAGACCTCCAGCCTTTTTGCCCTAAATATTACAGCAGCTCTGTGGCTTCTTGCCACTAGACAGCAGAAGCCTGGTCTGTATTGTCCCACAGTGATCCCAGTGGTCACCTTCACAGCTGGTGGTGAGGATCTGGCCTCTGGCAGACACACCTCACCACTGAACCTCAGGAAAGCAGCTGGAGCACAGATCCCCTGCCCCAATCTAAATAACTGGAAATATACAGAATATGCAGAGGTGAGGCTGCAGGCTGACATAACTTTATGATTAACTGAAAACAGATTCCAGAAGAGATTCTGCTGCTTTACACGGTAAGGTAGCAGTAATTCTCTGTCTGTCCCAAGTAGAATGAAGCTAAAACATCTAGTTCTTCATCCTAAATATAGCGCTACATCATGAAAACCTATTTACGGAGTCATAGCTGTATTGACTTTTAAAGCTTCATAAAATGTTATGTGTTGGTTGATTTTCTTATTAAGGACAGTTATGGGGTTCTCTTTTGTCAACAAGAACTTTGGTTTGCATTGTACCAAAGAAAACAGATAAATATTCATCTAACTTCGTATATTTTATAGCTTTCCTATTTGGATGTTGAAGGCAATTCCATTAATATGGTCCAAATGACATTCCTTAAACTACTGAGTGCCTCTGCCAGACAAAATTTCACTTACAACTGTCACCAGTCTGTAGCCTGGCACGACGCACCCTCTGACAGCTATGACAAAGCACTAAGGTTCTTGGGATCCAATGATGAAGAAATGTCCTATGACAACAATCCCTACATCAAAGCTCTCCACGACGGCTGTGCAGTAAGTAGAGGTTCAAAGAGTCTTGACAGAACCAACCTGTCATTTAAAGTAGAAATCAAACAAATCTGTTTTCTCACAGTTTTCTTCTGAGAAAAGCTTTGTAAACACTTTACTTGTCATATACTGACTTTTGGTAGCTTTTTAACCACAGTACACCAGTTCCAAAATTAATTTTCACCTATGTACCAAAAAAGAAATAACCACAAGCCAAGCAGCAGAAAGGGAACAAACTTGGAATGGATGCAGGCTATCAGCACCACTGTGCTGAAACTAGACTATCTGCTACTGTGTATGAGTACACTATAAGGGAAGAGCAGAAGCAAGAAAAAGATAATGAGAGGAGGCAGCCCATGAGCAGAATATATTTATACTAAAAATCAAGGTATACACAAATACAATATTTTGTGAATACAGCAAAAACACGTATTACGTAAGTCCTGTGTATGTACCCAAACATAGTGAATTAATTTAATAGTTTCATATATGACTTTGTATTTCCTTTTCTCATTTTGTGTATTCAAAGCCAGGTGGTGAAGTTTGTGGATTTTGCCTTTCAGAATCCTCCTTTAGCTAAAAATCCCCAGAGGTGTCCAAACATGCACCAGCTCTCTGAGCACTTCTCTTTCAGGGTCTCTGTGGGCATAGCAACTGTTACCACTTTTCAGAAATAGAAGAGTCTGTGTTAAACACTTTGAAACAAAGACATCAAAAGAACAAGTGACAGTTGAAGCCTCATTAATTATTTTGGGGGTTGATATGGGAGCATTCTGAAGGCAGTTTCTGAGAAATCAGAGATACAGAAGAGACCTGAAAGCGCCAGGACATACCCCTGGCTCTGTGGCAGAGATGCAGCTCAGGAGGTGCAGAGCACCTCCCCTCAGCAGTGAGATTCTAATACACAACGCTTTCTATGTGCCCTGTATTTTCATTTCAAGGACTGCTGTGAGAACATTTTTTATTAAATAGTACAGACATGAACTGAGAATTCTCTAAGAAACATGAAGTATCTTAGATTATTTTTCATTTGTAGGCCTACTTCAGTAAGTAAAAAAATCTATGGGCCATTCTCCATCTAAAATCAAAATGTTCCATGTCACATTTTTAAAATGAAATCATAAGATTTAGGGTTTGCAATATCTGGTGCATGACAGGGCAGTAATTTGCAAATTCTATACTTCAGAGATAAACTATGAAGATCTACAGCACATGTTAACTCTCAGATCTATAACACTTTGGGGTTTTTTCTTCTTTTTTTAACAGGCAAGAAAGGGCTATGCAAAGACAGTGCTGGAAATCAACACGCCCAAAATAGACCAAGTGCCTATTGTTGATGTGATGATCAATGACTTTGGTGATCAGAACCAGAAGTTTGGATTTGAGGTCGGTCCTGTCTGCTTCCTTGGTTAAGCTTAAGACGAAATCAGATCAACACAGATGTTGCACTTTGGTGCTACCAACCCACTTCATGCCACATGCAAGTTTTGAATAAGGATGGCATAGAAAATGTCTCGCTGTGTGTGTATGTCTTACCTAGAAAGTAATCGTTGCCCTTGTAGGGCCAGAATCACATGACTTAAACTTAATTTGCAAAGATGCTGTGGCACAGACAGGCAACACAGGGCTCACTTCAGGAACACCCCCTTTGGATTCCTTGGTGCTGTAAAAAAACGTACCACAATGGTGCTCCTTCTATTACAACAAAGAGGTGTTAAGAAAGTGTTTGATATAAACTGTAATTATTCTATGTACAGTACTATACTGTGATTTCTCTGTCCATTTCCAAAACTTGCATGTGTCTCTGAATTGCATCTGGCTCTTATTTTACAATTACAAAACTACATTGTCAATACTGTGTATGTATTCTGGAAAAAAAACAAAAACAAACTGTAATTGTCAGTGAAGCCAATTCCATTTCTGCTTAATAATAAAATCCCTTTGTATATATTGTTGTTGAAGAGCTTTGTTATTTGAAGTCGCCAGTAAACTTAAGGTGGCAAAACTGGAAGATCTTGAGCAGCACACTCAAACTCCTTTCTGCTGATATCAGTCTGTGACAATGAATTTAGATAGTGAAAAGCACCTTCAAGGTGCTGTGTTCCATGGTGCTATACCTCAGACTTTTTATTTTCTATTCTAATTCCATAATTTCATAAGATAACTGTATATACCTAAAATAAACAAGTTTATATTTTTGGGTGGAGAAAATATGTAAGAAAAAAACAAGCTTCTGTTTAAGAGAACTGTTAAAAATCTGTGAAATAAATTAGTCATAGAGCTTTCCTCTTTTTTTTTTTTTTTTTTAAATCTCATCTGGATTTGTTTCCATTGTCGTTATTTGGGCTACATAAATATAAAAACTGGATTCTAAACAGTTATTTATGGATATTTGGAGTGTTTACTTAGATGTTTATGCAAGCAATGAGGGATGTTTTCCTGAACTGGATACTAAAAGTTTCACAGAATAGTCTATATAATATTTGCCCGTCCCATTAATATGAATTATTTTTCTTCCTGTGACTCCACCTGAAGGCCAGGGATGCAATATGTCTAGGTCATGTGATTCTACACAGTTGCTACGCAACATACGAGGGACTGCTTCTGAAAGAGCTGTCTTTGACCCAAACCCTTACAATTCACTGTTCAAAGCTCACCAAAAAAACATGTTGGTTTGGCCTTCCCTCTGAACATTTTATTCAGGTAGTTGGAAGTAGAAATTACATTTTAGCTTTACAACACAAATCCTTTTGTAATTATTTTTCATAATATATGTAAGACTTGAAAAGAAATGTTTGTTTCTATTTCTTATAAATTGTTAAATTAAATAGTACTAGTTTCTGCTGGCTCGTTTCCAACTGGTATTTTCTTATGCACGTTTATACATGTAAAAGTGAGATTCCAAAAGTCAACTTCTTGCTGTTCATATTTTCTTTTATTTTTGAACCAAAGTTTGTAACTGTCACCTCAAAGAGGAAAATACAAATTTTATTAATAAAATCAAGTCTTGTCTATCTGGATTGGTCATTCTCTTATTTCAATGTCCAAAACTCACCCACTGCCATTACTGTAACTTCATTCTGCTTCCACACCATCCAGGCTCAAAAGAAAAGGAATGTTACTACATGTCCTGGCAAGCACTGGGCAACAGCACTGGGAAGAGAAGTGTTGACAGAGAGAGTGCTGATCTGGCCTTTGGCAGTAGGCAGCAGGGCTGCTAAGTCCACATATCATTTGTATGGATTCATAGCTGCAGCAGCCCAGATAATACCATCAGCCATTAGACAGGAGCCTGATACTCCTTCTCCAGCCACCCACAACCTACAGTGTCTGTCCATTTCTCAGTCTTGTGCTTATCCTTGCAGGACCCCATCAGGTAGGCAAATGACCCTATTTATTAATAGGAAATGAAAGACAAGAACTAGACCAAAACTTACAAAGTACTGGAACATGGAATTTCCAGCACCTTGTTTTAGACTGTGGAACCAGAACCAGTGATGAGTCCAATGACATGACAGATGTCCCCTTCTCCAAAAAACCCTCTCTCTTTTTAATCTGCTACACGTTCTTTATGAACTCTGACCATGTCTAAGTAAGCTGTGAGGACAGCTGCAATAAGTTTGGCAGAGAAGCCACCTTCTCCTGCTGGGTTAAGTTAGGAGCTGTGCTGTTCAAGCCTATCTAAAAAAACCCCAAAACCGCTCCTCAGCTGGCTACTTTAGGGTAAAAAATAAAGATGGTTGTAGTTTGGCAGAGTCAGGATTTGTCTGCAGCAGAATGCTGTTTCTAAGAGTGCAATGATGTATTTAAGAAGCCAAATGAAACCAGATCATTTCCAGAATTAGTCCAAGCATCTTGCCAAGGTTTGTGTCGGCAACATCACAAAGGAGGAAATGAATATTCTGCACTTCTCAGCAAGGACCCATCTGGTTTGTTCCTTAACCTTTCTTAAGGCCTTAACCACTTACCTTACAATTTATCCTTTCATGAAAGCGTGTCACCATTGCTTGTTATTCTAACTCCTCTTTGTCCATTCTCTTTTTCAATCTGCTGTTCTTCTTCTCTCCAAGTTTCAATTTAAAGGGGAAAAAAATGCCATTATATATCCTTGTCTTCATGCAAAAATTATACTATTGTTTTTCCCTTGAAAGAAGCCTCCTATTAGCAGTGTTTAAAACGCAAACAAACCAAAAGGGTGCTCTTCAGAACAGAAAGAAATTTCACATCAAACTCATATATTAGTCTTCCTATGAAAAAAGGTCTGGATTCTATAGTCAAATCCTAATAACCATAAAAACATAAATCCTCAGATTCATCATATTGTATTCTAAAATACATAAAACCAAAACAAACCTCTGAAACTATGCAAGTCAAATTCCTTACTCAACCAAGCCCAAAACCAAACAATGATCAATATTTTTCATACCCTAAATTGAAGACCTGTGCAATCACAAAAAGATTGAAATTGTTACATGACATCTAGATTTTACCTCTAGAAACTGAACTTGGATGTTCCTTGATCTTGAGAGTTCACCCTACATGAAGGAGACTGGGCAATTTGTTTTGAAAATTGCTTTAAGCCCCTCTAAACAGGAAACCATCCTGGAGATGGTTTCTTCACTGCAAACACAGAGTGTGGTTGTATTGCATGGAAATGGAGTAAGTCAGCACATGGCAAACCAAGCCCAAAAATATTCCAGACTGAGGCAATATTCTGTCCAGAATAACAGAGACGTATGAGGGAGATTTCAATGACAAGCTGTGACTAGAGAGGCACAAACCCGTCTGTGTGTATGTGTGGAGTTTCTTTGCCTCTCTCTCTCTCTCACTTAGGGTAGGGCAATATCAACTCACCATGACTAGCACATCTCTTGGAAAACTTCATAAAATGCAATAAAGGTATTTTTTCTAGTCCAAGAGAGAGCCATTATGGCTAACATCAACAGTCACCTTGCAACACAAAAAGCTACAAAGCTTCAAAAAATAAGGACAATTCTCATCTCAATATTCTTCCCCTTGGGACGTTTTGTTAATTTTAAAATGAATCTTCACATGCTAAAGGTTGGAAGGAGAAGTCTTAATAAACACTGATTTTCTATTGCAAGCACACTCATTTCTCTGTGAAAGAACATCTTCTATTGTAGGTGCACCATAAAAATTGGAAATTACAAAGACAGGATATTAAATGTCATGTCTATTATATTTACCTGGAAATGTGTCTTATTTGTGTTCCTTTTGAAAGCACATAAATTATCAGAGGCTCATTGTTAGTTCAGTGAAAAGCAATGCCAAGATTATTGCCAAGGAGTAGATTGCTCCAAAGCTATTTATACATTTTGTTTTCAAGAAGAACACTGAAGATTAATACAGTGAGGAAGGCTGCAAGCATACAGATATTCAGACACACTGCTCCAGCCAAAACTGGGCTTGTTTCTTTCTCAGCTGTGTGAATGAAGGCTCTGTTCTAATGAGAGACGATGCAGCCAAGGCCCACAATGGACATGGTTTGTCTAGGTTGTCCAGGGAGCTTTGGCAGACCTTGACTTTGTTTCCAGTCTCTCAAGGGTGGAAGAAGTGATCTCCATCAAAACGCACCTAACTTCAGTAAGACAGACAAGAATTGTTAATCCCCCCCAGCAGTGGGACTGGGATCTAAGTGCCTCCTCTGCTCCCTATTATAATCTAAGAAATTATTTCTTTTAACATCAAAAAGGCAATGTAGCTAAATCTTGCTGAAGCATGAAAGAACTCCAGCTTGCACTGTGATTAAAAGGTGGATGAAAATTAAAAATTCAGTCCATCCAATAAGGTGTCAGATGAAAACCAAACTAATTCTCTTCTAGCCCCAGGAATTCTCTAAACTGGATCTTCTGTTGTGTTTTCAGTGGTTAATTAAAAGTACCTGAGTTCACAGGGCTAGGTCAAGGCTTCCCAGAGCCCCATGGCCATCTTAATAACCAGGAATGAACACAGGAGCCTCACACTCAGCTGCCCTCTCACCTCAAATATCTCATACCCAGATATCTTGCAAATGGCCCTGGCCCCCCATGGACTGCAGCCGTGCAAGGCCAGTGGGCTGTGGCCTGCAGGGGCCCAGCCTGCAAGCTCTGAAGTTCCCCAGCACAAGTAAAAAGTAAACACAGCTACAGCAGGGCCATAAAGCTGAGTTTTGAAATTAAAAATGTTAACTAAATGAGGACACTCAGGATGTGACTAACAAAATAAAAACATTACACTATAATTGTTGTTTCTGAAATGGAAATATTGATTTCTTATTTGTTAGTTTACTCAGAAAGCCCACACAAGTCAGGCAGGGTATATCATGGAGCTGCAAGACTTCTGGAGCAGGCCCTCCTCATTACAGCATGGCAAGTATATTAAGTGGAATGAGAGGTGGAAAGATTTAGAATGAAGTAATGAAGCTGTTTTTATTGACATAAAAGCTTCTTTCTGTCAAATACTAACCAAAAAAAAAAAAAAGGTAAGGTTTTATATTCTATACATACAGTCTCTTGAGCCTGTGCTTTTTTTTGTTACAATATCATCTCGATGGCAGCTCAGGTGAAAAAGTTGCTGTGCTTTGTGGTCCTGGTGCCCAGACTGGCTCACAAGATAACATAGCACAATGGAAGGGCTCAGGCTCTAGAGAATGCATAAATAAATAATCTTCATAACATTCGTTATTCAGTAACTTTCTGATTTGGCTATATAGGGATCACTTATACCTTTGTTATTCCTCAGAAGGATTTTAGAAATATCCACTTTGCTCTAAGCCTGCAGAGTCGTTCAGTGCACAGATATTAAGATCAAAGCTGTTTATTGTCAGAAAGGGCCAAAAATGGAGTTTTAATTTGCGAAAACTTTCCACAGCTCTCCAAATTCTGAAAAGAACAAAGTATGTTTCACCTTCCAACTTCTCCCCTTTTTTAATTGTGATGTTTCTGTTTGAAATTATGAGATGTTTTTCTCCAAACTGATTGAAAATATTTGTTTGATGACAGAAAGTCCACTGGTACCCACACCAAGACTGTTTTCCCATGTGCTGGGAGACAGGAGCTACTAACAGTGCAATAAAGGCATGTCTAGAAAAGAAAGGCAAAATAGAACAGGTCTAGGTGTGCAACAGAAAGGAGGAAAAAGTAGTGGGGGGGGAAGGAAATAAAAAAGCAGTGGGGAGATATGTGGGAAAAGAATGATAAGACAACATAGGGCAGGAGGGTGAGAGATCTTTATGGGCAGTCTGGAAGCACCCTGTGGGATCCGTGGTACAGCAGGGCTCATAGTCAATGCAAAGGAGGGGTGCACTGGTCCCTAGTTAGGAGGCAGAAGCAAAACTGGTTTATAAAAGCACACCTACAGAGTGGCAAAGACTGCAGGCCTCTGTGGGAAACACCCGCAGCACTACCTGCAGCCATGCCCCTGTGCCTTGCTCTCCCTCCCGTCCCTTCCCATGCTCACCTCTCTCTCAGACTGTCCTGACACTGCTTCCTCTGCTGGACCTCTATTCATGTGGAGCAGCCACATTTTACTGGAGCACTGGAAAGCACAGGAGATCTGAAAAGGGTGATGAGATGATTAACTTTTAAGGTTGGGAGAGAGAATGGATGATGGGGGAGGGTGAGCAGGCTCAGAAATCAATATACACCCACACTACCATGCTGCCAGACTCAAAATATAAAGCCTGTCTGGACCATCCAGATTAGGAAGAGGCAATGACAAGGACTGCTCCGTTTGTGTGCCCTTTTCCTACCACGGAGAAGCGTACAGAACAGGCACCACTGAGGGCTGTCTCTACAAGGAAAGTTAGATGAAAACAGTGGGGAGATCAGCTCACACTGCTGACCCTTTGAAACCTCTCTCTGCACTTTAAAGTTGACTTATTTAATTTTCTGAACACATTGACCTCAAACCAAAGCCACAATATCTTGAGGAACCACATTTGAACTAGCATCATGTCTTTCCATGAAAATATTCTTGGGGAAAGCAATAAAAAAATTTAAAATGGACAGTCCACATGAACTGAGGATACCTGAAAATTATCCTGGTTAAATGATTTTTGACTATTTCAAGGCATTATTCAGTTTTGCATGTGTGCATTCATTTTTCATGTTTTGCATAATCTTTCTGATGACTGCATGCACAAGTATACCATGTAGAAACAGCAGTGAGCCTATGTGATTACTCATTAAATTTAATGAGAAGGTTAGAATTACCTACTATAAAACTAAGATGAAAGCAAAATCACAAATTTGAAAGCCAACTAAGGGCTGAAACGTATGCAAGCACAGTTAGTTAATACCCTCTCTAATATGCCCAACAATAAATACATCATATAGATCCACAGCAAATTTGGATGCACGTTACCCAAGTGGAACTCAGCTGTGATGGTGTATGAAATGATACATTTAACTCTAATCAGACACATAACTCAGAGGAAGCAAAACCACCAAGTACTTAAGGGCTCTCTTGCAACACTGGAGTATTTTTGATGGCCAGATAGGATTCTGCCCTTTTCTGTTTAAACACAGTTAAGGAAGACAGAGCTCAATGTGTACCTCCACACCTCTGTAAATAAATGCAGGGTGACTCTCACACACAGAGGTCAGGGCTGTAACAACACAGCAAAATCTAGAAAAGGGTAAAGCCCAGGGCCTGCAAACAATGTGTATGTGTGACAAGGGAGAGTTACAAAGGAACATGAGCAAGTACAGCTGAGGGATCATAAAATCATAGAGTATCCGGAGTTGAGAAGGACTCACAGGGATCATCAAAGTCCAGTTCCTGGCCCCACATCAGCCCATCTCCAAAAGCCACATCCTGTGCCTGAGAGCGTTGTCCAAGCACTTCTTGAACTCTGCCAGGTTTGGTGCAACCTCCCTGGGGCTCCAGTGCCCAGACACCCTCTGGGGGAAGAACTTTTGCCTAATATCCAACCTAAGCCTCTTCTCAGCTTGACGCCAGTTCCTTGAGTCCCACCACTGCTCACCGGAGACAGAGATCACTGCCTGCCCCTCCATTTCTGCCTGTGGGGAAATTGTGGACTGCCCTGAGGTCTCACCTGTGTCTTCTCCACACTTACCAGCTACTCTTGGTATGGCTTCCCCTCAAGGCCCTTCACTGTCTCTGTAGCTCTCATTTGGCTGTTCTCCAATAGGTTTAAATCTTTCTTCTACTGTGGCACCCAAAAGTGCAGTCAAGGAGATACTTCCAGTTTTAGTACTCCAGGAAAGACACAGAACCCCTGCTTTAAGAGGTGGCTTTAGGGATACTTTCAGATGTTTGTTCTGAGCAAAACTCCCAGCAGAGGCCTGGGTTTGGCGCTCCTGGCAGCAGTCCCTGGGTGCTCCTCAGGGTCTGCGGGCCCAGCCTGAGAGGGGCTGAGCTCTGCCAAGTGGTTCCAAAGCCCACAAGGTGGCTTTGAACCCATGTGTGTGTCAAAAGAGATGTACCTCCACCTACCCCAGCCAAAACCCAACACTATCTTTTTGTTGGGCATTTTTCTCCCCTCAATTCTCATTTCTGCTACATTAAGAATGTACCATTCACAGCACCCACAGAGTTCTATATCTGTGGAAGAGGTGGATTCACGTTTAGTTGCTACATCTTCAGAGGCATAATCTAGGTAAAAAAACCCACCAACAAAAACTCAAACCCCACCAAACACAAACCTTACCTTCTCCTCCTCTAAACCTATGCATGTGCTCTGACTCCCTGCCCATGGTGCTCAGAGGTCAATGGCACGCTGAGCTTTCTCCCTGTCATGCCGTGCAAAACACTTCCCATGCGTTAACACCAGTCTGGGCGTCATTTTCCACAGGGCTTGATGTCTGCAGCCTGAGGTGAGAGACCTTGTTAGAGTGAAGGAAGGAAAAGGGGTTTGTCTTCTTTACCCAGGTGTTTCTGTGGTAGAATGGGCTGCAAAACTTGAGTAGCTGTGGGCATTCAAACATCAGGCATGCAAAGGCAATATTTAAACAACTCTATAAATGACCTAGGGATGTGTGTCATTGGTTTTGAAGCACTATCTAAAGAGTTTTTATGCTGAAACCACTTCCATTGAGGCATGAGTCATATTAAGCAGCTTTATGGCAGATGCGGTAGCTCCTCTTTCATGCAATCTCTTTCTCTGAAAGCTTTGATTGAGAACTAAGCCACATTCAGGGTTTTGTGGTTGAGCCTGGGAGCTTCCTTCAGTAAACTCCTTCCTGAATTAATTGCTGCTAGAGCTCATCACCCATAATAATATTTCCAGAATCTTCCCCCTATTATCTTCATCTGTCAGGTTAAATTCATCTTTTTGACGTGACATACATTAAATGCTATAAAAGAGCAACAAAATTTCACTCCTCAACTGGGAGAGGCAGCACAGAGTGTTGTTACTGTCCATAGATCTGCTTTTGCACTTGGTGAAATATGAAGGACATTTCAGCAGAATTTTAAAGATAAACAGTTGAAAATAAAGAACCCTCTTATCCACAGTCACCTTTAAAGACCATGGCAAGGATGCTTCTACATTCACAGCTTTAGGATGTTTCTATGCAATATGAACAACAAAGTGACAGACCTGTACCAGTCTTACACATAGACAAGCATCAAATTAACAGTTGTGATTTAGGCTGGGCTCTCTTCCCCGGGTTCTCCTCAGTTGTGAATTGTCTTAGGCTGAGGGTATCCTGTAGAAACAAATGGATGATAAGTCTCGCTCAAAATATTCAGCGGCCAGACAAGGCAGGTGGGGATTGCAAGTTAAAACATTCCTGAGCGGAGCAGAACTCCAGGCCATGGGAAATCTTTAAATTAACATAGGTGCAAACCATGCATTCTCCCTTGCTAGGCACTGCTCCTATCGGGACTGAAAAAAATGGTCTTATCCTTAATGAGCTAGGATCCAGTTATGCAGTAAATGCAGATACATTTTAAACACCTAGGAGTAAAGGGAGATATCCTTATCCCATCTGAAAATAAATGCAAATTCTCTCTCTGGCAGATGCTTTTAGAACATGTAAGGGTTTGGGATACTTTTTCTTTTTTTTTGTTTGCCTCCCTGTCTTAGGAATTTTTCCCCATTCTTGTTGCTGGGAAGTGATAATGGGTGAGTGATTAGTTGATGGGAAGTGATAATGGGTGGATGATTAGTTGCTGGGAGGCAATAATGGGTGGGTGATTAAGAAAGACAAAGACTTGGCTCGGAGATGGGTGTGGCTAGCTAGACCTTATCTAAGATTCCTTGGTATCTGAGATTTCCCCTCAGAGGGGGGAGGAGATACTGGGGGAATGGGAGTAGTTAAAAGGGGCTAAGCACAGCTGGAGAACACCTTCTTCGCTCCTGGACACCAAGAGGAGAAGGAGAGAGACTGCTTGGAGCTCCAGGAAGAATCTTCCTCCACCGCACGCTTCTGTTTTCAGCTGCATGTTTCTACCAACTCTCTACCATCCACTCCAGTGTCTCAAGGGAAGGAAACTCGGGATCCCCAAGCCCCCCTTTCCCCTCTCAGGGCAGTCATTGCACCCTCCCTGCACACCAGGAGCANTTAAAAAAACTGTTCTTTGAAAAAAAAAAAAAAAAAAAAAAAAAAAAAAAAAAAAAAAAAAAAAAACCACACAAAAATTATTTTTGTCTTATGCTTTTATGAAAATAATAATGAATTTTTTAAAAATTGCTTGTGCTGTAAGTACAGATGATGTGTCTTGATGTATCTTACAGGTGTCCAAAAGTTTTAAAGCAAATCAAAAGAAACTGTTTCAGTAGGCTTAGATTTCCTGTACATAGGTGGAATACATTTAATTTTTCAACTTCTTAAAAGAAATGATGTTTGGGAAAAAAAATCCCTTCAATCAATAACACATTGTAAATATATGCCGGTATAAAACATAAAAAATAGACTTTTATAGAAGTTACTCAATTAAATGTAAGTTCATATGAAGATAAGGTACATTCATCCCTCACTGTGGTGAAATCAAGCAGTTATAAACACCTTTGGTCAAATTTCACAAAATTTCCATGTCCTGTTCCATGTTCTGACTGCAAAGAGCTGAAGGCTGATACCAGGTTAAGTGAAAGGGAATCAGAGCCACTCTACTTTTCTGACTGCCATTATGGTAATGTGATCAGTACCTTGACAGATGCTACGAAGAATAATTTTGCTGATTGACTTTTCTTCAAACCTAAGCCTGTGGGCAATCAAAGAAAATATGAACATCTGGCTGAGCTTTTGATTGCCACACTCACTGATATAGTGCACCCAAATAAGCAACTATTAGTACAGCTTGTGTCAAAAGACCCATCAGTTAATTCAAATTAAGTCAGGAAAATTGAATCCAATTGGCATTCATGCATATTTGTGTGCGAAGTTTAAATAAGATTCTTGTGCATTACATTATCCTTTATTTACAATGGAAACACATGCAAAGTTTTGTGGTTTAAGCAAATATTTTCAAAAGCTTTTTGACTTCTTAAAGCCAAACTTCTGGGAAAACTATATGTCCTTTGGAAGGACATACCCAGTCTAATAAACATAAAAGTTTGTTTGCTTTCTCCAGTTCATATTTCTCACTTCTTAAAAAAATTCACAAATTTGGACAGGTTATTCATAGGCATTTTGACAGTAGCAATTACAATAATGCAGAACTGATATTTGGGTAAATATACGAGCCAAGATGGTGGCCAAGATAACTACTGTAGTAAGAAAGAAAATTCTGAAAGATGAAGACTAATTTCCTCATGTTTTTGCTTGATTCTGAGTGTAAAACCCTGGGAATATGTACTTTCTTTTAAAAAAATAGCATTCCTGTTGAGATTCTATTTATGGTAACAGTTAATTAGGTTGCATGAGAACCTGAGATTAAAACTAATCAAAGGCAAAAGACAAGTTGTGTGCCTAATTTTTTAAAAAGAGAAATTTAGATTGAAAAAGGTTCAAATTGATTTTTTATTTAATTCTAGCTCCTTGCAGTAAATAAACTTTAGTCATTGATTGGCAGATACAGATACCATTGTTTCCAAGTTAAGATGTTAAAATTTTATTTTTAACTTGGTTGTGAAATCTGTCTTTTCTAAAAATATAGTGACAGACTCCCTGGCTGAGGAGCTATCTGTGCTTAACTAACTAGAGGTGAAATTTACTGTAATCTCACCTAAATTTCATTTAGCTCAATCTGACCTGACTCTAAAATCCTATTACAAAGTTCCAGGATTCCTGCAGCTCACTCAGATGCGTTAATCTAAAGGCTAACACAAAGCAGTATATCTCAGCCTACATGGGGGACAGGGTCACACTGGCAGCCCCAGCTGCAGCTTTGCTCATGGACTGGGGTCACGAGTGACACTGCTCCTGAGTGCCCGGTGTTGCCAGAGCCAGGGAGCTTCAGAGCAGAGCTGGGAATCCCTAAAATACTGACAGAGCAGAAGACCATGTCAGAGGTGAAGGCTGGGTGAGCCAGTCCACTGGCCTGGGACTCACATGCTCCATTAGCAGCTGCCACTGATGCAATGAGGCCAAGCAGCTGTTATGTTCTTTTATTTTTCTGAGGGTCCACTTTGTTTTGATGCCAAGAAACAGATTTTCCTAATCACTGGCTTCCATGAATATTAAGACTCAAACACTCTTGAGAACAATCAGATCAATTAATTAGAAAACTGTTACTATGCTTCCTTCATAAATCAAGAGTTAGCTTGTGATCCATAACTTCAAACAGTCTTTTAGCAGCTGGTTTATTGAAGTTCTTTCCTTTAAAAGACTAATGTCTCTTATACATCCATCTTCTGATTCAGAGGTTAAGACTTCTTCTACTAGTGTTGCCTTTAGAGATATAGTTGATGGAAAATCCCTTAGATAGTCTAATGATATGGTCCAGTTACTCTCAAGTGCACAGGCCCCTTATAAATGCTACTCAAACATCAATATCAATCCTTCAGTGTCTTCAAAAGATGTGGAATAAGGGCCATAATAATAGTGATTGCCTCCAGCAAATTACTGTTCAGTGATTATTCTCCAGTTGCCTGGAAGTCCAAATCCCCCTCAGTAACTTCCAAAATGGATGCATGCTGGGAAATGTAAAATCATCCCTAGCAGGCAGGTTGCTAGCTGCACTAGTCAAGTATCTACTTATTTACTCTGTTGCTCTCTCATTATTGACACAAGATTTTGGAGAAGAAAGCCTGCTAAAAAACAGGTAAGCTGCAAAACAGTAGGTTAGCATTTCAGACATGTTCAGCACAGCAAAGCGTACTGTGCACCACAGGAGAATCAGGTGGCAGCCCCTCCCTTTGCCTGTTTTATTTGAAAGTAGACTAAGGAGAATAAATTTTCAAAGACTGTGGTAGTAGGGAAAAAATCACGCCAAAGTGTAAACAACAAAGCAGCATTCATAGTTATGGCCTCTGATATTTATTCTCTGAGTAAAGCAGCTGCTTGTTTGGAGTCAGGAACGGGAGAATACTTAGCGAAGTTTAAAGTAGTGGGGCAATTACTTTATCGCTAAGACTCTGAATGCAATGTCATGACATCTTCCTGGAGTTCCAGTTTCCATGGTTTGCACACATAAAGGTCATAGTGGACAGTGTCAAAGCTCAGCACAGGCCAGATGTAGCAGCAGTGCTTTGCCTCTCCAGAGTCAGCTGCACCACTGGAGTAAGAGACTGCCCTGGCTTGGCTGGTCAAGTAAAGCCCACGTTGCCTTAGAGCAATGCCTTCCCTTCTCATGATTTTCTGCATGCTCATCCTGTACCACAATGAGCCAACCAACCCAAATGGTTTGCCAAGAGATCAGGGTTTTCTTAAAGTCTGCTCTTTGCTTGAATCCATGCTAGGCCCATGTGTACAACTCACTCTCAGAAATTAAAGACATGATGGAGTTCTCTCTCCACAGAATTCTTGGAAAATGAGTGCTCTATCTTGCCTAAGATAGGAAGTCCTTGGCATACAGAATAGACAACCTTGCCACATTTACACTTCACCTATCAAAACTTTTAAGTAAAAATATTGGAAAAAATTGTCCATATACATACATACATCTACTGCCAAGGATGTTGCTTGCTACAAGACACAGTAAAGTAGTGATATAATAAAATAAAATCTTTGGAAATATAAAGACAGAAATGTTTTTGTATGTTAGAAACAGAAGTACAAAATAAAGATTGTAGAAGCAGAACTTCCAACTGCTTTTTTTTTATCCTCCATTGGATTTACAGTATTTTTATTTCAATCATCTCTCAAATATTAATGTTTATTTCCTACCAGTATTCCTACCAATTTAACTGTCTTAGCAAGTTCTGGAAAACCAAGCTTTTCTGCAGACATGCTGTACCACCATGTTGAGTTCTACATCTCCATCAACCATAATAAAATCATTATCATGTGTTTTTTCTTCATGTATAATATAGAGCTTGTATGAATACTTATTGCAACTGGAAATATATTGTGCCATCTAGCAGCTGACAGTTTAAGCATAAATATTAGAATAGAGAAAAGCTTAGTGTGATTTCAGAGCCAGTTTCAATGAAAATTCTCTGAACTGGCCACACTCTTTGTGACATCTGTTCTCATAGAACATTCTGGTAGCTGAGGGGGTTTTTATTTCAACATTTGAGAACAAATGTTATGTCCAAATATATCCTCTGCAATAAGCATTAGGTAGTGAAATAAATTAGACTAAGTACCTACCCAGGAGTAAAATTAGGTTTTACAGGCATGAGTGCTACCAGAGGTATCAGACTCAGGGAACCCGTTTTGATTTAGACCTTACTGATATGGCAATAATAAGATACCTTAAGCAAGCTGTTGGCTGAATCAGTCAAGTTAATCTCAACTGTGTATTAGTGAAGTCATTTTATCCACATAAGTTGATTTTAGTCCATTAAGACAGCCCTTTTACTTCACAGTGTGCATAGTCATTACACTTCCCTACCTTCATTTGTCTTCATTCAAAGGAGCACTCAGCCACCTTGGTGCTTATGGCCATTAACAAGATTGTGGTTTACCTTAATACAGTGTCAAAAGAAGTCACAGAGAGTCATGTGGGTGACAGCAAGAGAAACTGCATCAGAGTGCACAATGTTATCATGTAGATGAGAAATATAAATGAGGGATGAAATGCAATTTAAGCAAAACTCGGATGAAAAACAAATGTGCCACTGCAGAAAAACAATTCCTGAAGCAGCTGTACAGGAGTCCTCCTTCACTTGTAATTCTTGAAATGGGATTGAAAATCAGAAGAAATCAGAATTGTTAAGCAATCAGAAAACAGAAGATATTTTCACTAAAGTTGTTGTATTTCAATGAAATTATTCTCTTTTACTGACAAGACAAGCATTATCAAACATACAGAGTTAACTGCATGAGCATCCTAAAAGCTCGTGTATTTAAGCTCAAAAGTTCATTTAGCAGAGTGTCTAATAGGCCTAAAAACTTTCTAGCTCATTTTAACACCTTCTGTTTTTCTTGTAAGTGCTGGCACTGATATTCCATTATTATTGTAGGATCTGATCATATTTACAAACCCTTGCTACTTTTCCTCCTTAGAGACCTCATCTGAATCACTTTTGAATATCTAGCAGATGTTCAAGATACTCAGTTCTTAGAAAGATGCAAGATGCTCTAAATACCCTGTGAAGCACGGCTACAGTCTGTAAACTACTATGCCTGGAAAGAAAAACTTTCCTTGAAGACACTGTCTCATATAAGTACCTGCTGCTGGTTTTATCTCTGAATCAGTTTGTGCTGATCATGGAGGATCCAGGATCCCAGACTAGACTAATCCTGCACAGCTGTACAACATCCCTATGCTACTTTTGTCTCCAGCATTTATCATGCTCAACATTTCCAGCACTACTTTTGACATGTCCTGTAGTATCAGTCTACATAGGCCTACCATACTTCTACCATAGGCCTCCAACCTATGGTAGAAGAAGAAATGTAACTCCTGAGGCCAAGGAGTATGGATGGGAGAGGACAGTTTTGCCTTTTACACCACTGAGCTTGGTAAGTTTTAAAATGCACTCAAGGGAATATGTTAATTTGTCTGAGTATTCCTCACTTCACTACAGAATCAACTTTTACCAGCATCTCAGATTTGCTCTCAGCTCTTGTATAAAATGAACTCATGGGGTCTGTACACAGCTAATAAGTCTAGTGCTCTTTTAGAAGCAAAGTGTTTTGTCACTGTGCAGCAGCAGATGATCTGCTGAGGTCAGATCAGATGCAGATGTGTTTTAGAAACACTTGAAATTTTCATTTTCTCTGAAATGAAGAGTAAAAATGTCTGCAGGATAAGAAACATCTTCATTAAGGATGGGTTCCTATATGTGCTCCTTTCTGTACACCTTAATATGTCATAGGGGAGTTAATAAGATGCTCAAAGTGAACTTCAGGAGCACATGCACAAGCAGTAGGTAGGTCAGAAGACATCACTCATCTCTCACTAGCATAGCAGTCACACGGTGAGAGGAACATGGATACAGAGCTCAGAGGAACAAGAGTGATACTATCCAAACTCAGAACACCTCGATCCCTCACCTGGGTCAAATCACAGCTACTTCCCACCAGCAAGAGAGAGCAGCCCCAGGTACAACCACCACAAACTGTAATTTTGTGAGTAAGCAGCAGCCCAGTAGATGATCTATGTCCATGTGTGGTAACTAAACCTTTATAATCTGTTTCTGGTGGTAGCACACCTTTTTCCTAGCTTTCTTTATAAGACCAGCTTGGGAACCAGCTTTCTCTTTGAAGAGTTTCTCAACTCTCTTCCCTGCCTGCCCCTATATACCACTTTTCCAGAAATATATTCCCACATATTCATATTTGCTGTTTTAAGCCCACACTGGGATTACATGAATCAAATCTAATCTGCTAAACTGCTAATTGTTGAACTACTGTATTTTCTTCTGTGTGTATCTGTACATACCTGCCTTGTGAAATTCCCTGACCAACGTGTGTTACCAATAGCTAACCCCAGTACTGCCACTGCAGCTGTACCACTTAAGGATCTTGGCCTATCCTGCTCTGTGAGGAGAGAGGAAAAGCCCATCCCACTCCCCTTGAAATGTCACCAAATCAGGGACAAGTTCATGCAGGTTTAATTACTCTGATTCTGTCAGTGTTTACACTTAAGGCAAAAAGGGGCTGACTCTGATGACTAATGTTACAAGGACACTAATATATAAAAATATATAAAAAAATTAAGAGGAAATGTCTACTTTAATATATTAATACAAGAACATAGTCAGAAATCTGAAAACTCTTTTTGTTCTTCCCAAATTAGATTACACAGATATCATTATAAGTCATCATTTTATGGGTATATGGAAAAAGAACATGTGACTGACCTTCAAATCAACACTCAGCTTGACAGACTAGATCGATGTATTATCCAGACCTCTATTTCTCATTCTGTTTCAACTGTCAAATAGAATTTGTTTGTTATAAATAGGAACTCTCCAATAACAACAGAAAATAAGATACAGGCAGCCACCTTGCAATGTACCTGTTCTCAAAATTCTCTTTGCTTTTTAAAGAACCTCATGTTTCCAGGCTGCTTGCATGAATAGCATCCTCATCTCTCAGAGGCAGACTGAAGTAATGAAGTGAGATCAACTATTTACAATGTTTCCTGAAGGACACAGAGGTGACATAAATTACAGATCAATGACTTTTTGTTCTCTGTGTGGGAAGGTCACAGGAGATCTCAGGTCATAGTGGGTCTCAGATCATACGGGGTTTCAGTTTCAACAAAAATGTAAACCAGAGGTAGAAACTTCTGGACACAGACTCTATAACTTAAGTACAAGACAAGCACACAAGTGGTTTGCCACCACTTGCTGAAGTCCATTTTAGTTCTAATACTGTGTTTTAAAAAAAGGAGTCTTGACTGGAAGTTTCTTCTAAGTTTTCTTTATGGATATGGAATGATTGAAAAATTGTACAAAAAACACCATACTCTTAAATTACAGCTTCAGATGGCCAGGATTCTAACAAATGAAATTATTTTTAACACAGGATACCTTTGAAAGCCG
Organism: Pomatostomus ruficeps; assembly: GCA_013400735.1. Classification (NCBI taxonomy): domain Eukaryota; kingdom Metazoa; phylum Chordata; class Aves; order Passeriformes; family Timaliidae; genus Pomatostomus; species Pomatostomus ruficeps. Next base: position 17,298 of record VYZT01041568.1, on the reverse strand, counting down.
TGAATGTCACTGAGATTCTCTTGTTGCGAAGACAGGTAAGGGTTAGGGTTTCTGAAGTGATTGTTATGCCCTAACAGACTGGCATTCATTGCAGGTACAGTCCTTTGTTGAAGTACACAAGCAAGCCTTGGGAAAGAGCCCATGCTGGGGAGGTGTCCTTAGGCCACCAGTAATTAGCTCCCCTAAGAATGCCGGAGCCATGAGGTGCAGTTAGGATTAGGTAACGTACTGCACTTTGAAGATGCAAAAAGATTTCAAAGAGCTCATTGGTACCAGATTATCCACTACACTGGGATTTCTGCATTGGTGTTCTCAACTCTTAGTATAAAACTATAAATAGATATTCAGACAAATTTGTAAGTTATTTTTGACAACAAGTTATTGCACTTACTACTTGAAATCCCAAAACATAAGTTTTCACTAGGAATGTCCCTTTCATGTAAGGAAACAAAAGTTTGTTTTCATTTATTAAGGGGCCTGAAAATTTGTTCATTTTTCTTTTTCCACTTGTTTACTCCTTAAAAAAAGTTCATGGTCTGTCTAAAAGAACAGAATTCACAGAAGTAACTCACTTTTTCTTCCCTGATTATACTGCAAAATTCAATGAAAAAAATCCAACAAACTACAGAAGGATTTTGTCAGCCCTTGATAACAGGACAACAGACCAGGAATGTAAGCTGCAAAAGGCTTGCTTTTGCTCCAAAAGCTCAAGATTAATAAGAAAGTGATAATCAAAAATCAAGTTGAAGGGGAGTCACAGAGACAGAAACAACCTTTTTCTCAAGGAAGGTAATGCTGCTCAGGGACAGGTTGTTCAGTGAGAACACCTCAGAGGTATTCAAGAATCAGCAAAACAAGGCCAGGACTGGCTGGACCAAGGTCTAGTAAACCTCACCACCTCTGGTGGGGGCCTGGAGTTGGTAATTCCCAGAAGACCTTTCCATGCAAAAGTTCTCCTTTTTTTGCCTTTCAAGTCATCCTAACGGGAATCAGATACATTTACTTTATCACAGCAAGAGTCTGTGGACAGATAAAGTATTTAATAAAAGTTACCCATATCATCTGTCATCTGCCTTTCAAAAATAAACATGTATTTTTATACAATAGAAATCCTTTAATGGTAAGTATTATCACTTCAACATACTTTCCTTCATATAAGATTTTCCTTCCCAAAATTTCATCCTCAAGACTTCAAACTAAAACAAGAGATTCTCTTTTATTTTCCCTGTTCAGCACTGTTTATACTCAGCCATTCAACTCAACATTTTACGCTAGGAGGGTTTGTAACTGGTTGGATAGGCTGCCTTGGATCAGTGTATTCCCAACAGGCAAGAAACTGATACTTTATTCCATCAGCCTGAGAGCACACCTTATTCTAGATGAGCTAAAGAGAAAACTCAGCATGAAACCCAGCTTTCCTTCCTCATAAGCACATGTGCAACTAGGTTATAAGACTGTTCTACTTATTTAATGAATAAATAGATCATGATTCCACTACAGTTTCAGATACAGCCATTTCAAGTGACTCAGTTTTAGTGTAAAGGGAAGAATTAGCTCAGGCTGCAACTCTTCATAATTTTAAAATCTGGGGATTTATGTTTCATCTTATGTACTGGCCAATATCAAAGAAATCACAACTGTAGCCCAAATACTGTTCTTGCACAGGAATTTTCCCATATTTTTGGACTGGAACCTCAAACAGAGTGATGTTCGAATCTTGGTGATTTCACTATGAAACCAAAAAAAGAGACCTACATTAACTAGACTCAGAATTCAGTGTCTCTATCAATTCCCTACATGAAACAAGTGACCATCTGCTCCACTTGCCTATAAGCAACACCAGTATCTTCTCTCTCTGCATCCCTATCCATCCCCCCTCACCCCCTCCCTGCTTAGCTTTAAATCCTTCTCTTCATAAAACGCTATCTGCCTATTTTTAACTCATGTCTTCCAAATTTCCACTTGGCTGCTCACTTCATCACCATATGGTAAATCTGCTCACTGGTGGTACAGACCTCCTGTCTGGGACCATTTATGAACCATCTTGAAGTTGGCACAGACATTTACATGTCTTAAAGGCATTTACAGAATGTCACCACCTCAGAAGATATCCTCAGAAGCTGTAGCCAGATCTACTTAAGGCTCTTGATCTTAAATTTGTTCAGTCTATAGTGGGTCATAATTTCAGATGTTAAAATAAAGCTTGATGTTAAGTCTGGCATTATCATTCTAACCATCCCATTCTGACCTTGAAGCTTTCATTTGATCTGGACATTTCTCTTATATTGAAAAGTAGGGATTTGTGAGATTAAGAAACTCTTTAGTATTTATATTTTTCCCCCTCCAAAGGAAGAGGAACGATACATTTCTACTCTTAATTTCTTCCACTCTTAATTTATTTGGAATACTAGATTCCATCTTTCAGATGTCCAGTGAGGAAAATGCACCTAAGTGTTCTCCTTTTAAAAACAAAATGTAAGGATGTTTCTGAGCTTAGATGGTCTTATTGCTGAAGTTTGAGTCTCTAGTGATTATCTTACAGCTGTTCAATAACGATTCTGGGGTTTGTATAATTTTGTAAAGTCCTTCTTGTACATATGCCAAGAAACAATGCAGAGCTGCTCATCTGAGCCTTTTTAATTGTTCTTATACCAGCAGCATAGGAATTCATGGAGATAGGTTTGTCATAATACCTTGTTGTCATTTTTTATTTAAAAATTGCCTCTTGAAGCTAAGTAAACCTTGGAGAAAAATAAAGCTGTGGTGGATACAGATGCAACACTAATTAACAGACATGCTAAATATGAATATTTTAGTATGAATTTTGGGGAAAACAAAGTGTATTGGCATGTCAAGAAGCCAGGAAAGGCTTGGAAAATCAAGTTTTATTTCCTCGCAAATTTGACACTCTGCATTAAAGTATATTGAGCTGAAATGCTAGGCAGCAAATTAAAGCAAGGGCCTTGTGTGTGCCCCTAAGCATTATTTCTCTGGTGTTGATGCCCACCTCAGCTGCCCTTTGGGTAGACTGCAGAATTTGGACAAATTTATAAATTTACCAGTAATTTCTAGGCTTTAACATAATGCAATACAAAATACTAGCAGCAGTCATCTCAGAAAGATTTACTGATTAAGCAGCCCAAGTTAATTATTTAAGACATAGTAGTTTTAATACTGCTGTCTCATGTTTGTAAGCAAAACAAAGGAAACATCAGCAACAGATGTACTTTGCTATGCTCTAATACTCTGAAGAATGCCAGACCATGTGTATATAAGAAATGGAGAAACTCATCTGAGCTCCTCTGCAGAAAAAAAAAAAAAATAGTAAAGTCAAAAGATGAATTAAAACAACTGGTTCTGCTACAATGTTGTCTCAAGATATCTGGTATTGTTGTCCTCGAGTAACCAAGGATGCTACTAAGTAATGTTTAAACTAATCCTGGCTCAGAGATGGGGTTTGGAGGTAGATACAGAGATCTTATTAATCGTCCCCTAGTACTGGTTTTACTGTGCTGGTATTAGTTCTTTTCCTCCATCATGTGGTATCCTTAGGGTCCTTTGGGCTGTACCTAACCCAAATATCACCTAAAAAGGAAGCTATAATAGAAATGATTGATTTTATTTGCCTTTATCTAGTTAATTACTTCATTCTGAAATCACTTTCCTTTATTTTTGCAATTCCCTGAACCAAGAGAATGAAGTGTTATTGCCAAAGGAAAAGCAGAAAAAGAAAGGGAGGGGTAGAAAGAGAGGAGAGGGAATCTTCATTTGTGTGCATTTCTCTGTACCTCAACTTCTGCTTTGCATTCAGATAAATTCAGTGTTTAAAAATCCTCATTAATAAATAAAAGCAACCTTCTAACTCTGTATTGCTTTTGGTCCTGAAGAACATCAAAAGACTGTGCAAACCTAAAGTAAAATGCAATCAATTACCAAGCTCTGGGGATTATTTCACCAAAGCAATTGATTTAACTTCACCACTGCAGCCACCTCTCATTGGAAACATATCAGCTGTTTAACAGCACACTCATAAAACAAGGTAACAAATTACCTCAGCATTTCCTAGGGAATAACCTTTCAGTCTTTCACCAGAAGACAGGTCCAAAATCACCTTTTTTTCTTTTTTTTTCCACTTCAGTTCATATGATCACTCCTATACCTACAAGAAATGTGTTATAAAAGAAGGGAATCCTTCATACACTAGAATGTGTGGCTTAGGTTTCAGTAAATAGATAATAGGATCTTTAGTGACTGCATACAACAAGGATTGGGAGTTGTCACATCAAACTGCATTTCTACTTAACAGCATGACAGGAAATAGATTTCAGTAAGAAACACAACTTAATTCACAAATGCAGGGTTTCCATCAGTGAGGATATTCTATCCATGTGTGATCCCAGAGAGAGTACATGCAGGACTTTGAGGACTGACATTTATCTTGACAAAATGGAGACTTCTGAGTTTGACAAGGGGCGCTGCCTAAGAAGGGAAGGAGACACTGTGTAAAATATCATATCCAAAGTAACTTGTTTATCTCCTTGTCTTGCTATACAATTTTTGTTCTGTCAGATGGGAAAGTGATTCCTTTTCTTCCCTTTTCTCGTGTTAGGGCCACATCTTACTTTCACTGTGTATCTAAAGAGACAACACTCACTGTTGATGCTGGAGCCCTTCAGACACTTCCCATACTGGTAGTAAGCAAATTATATTAACCTTTCTTCAAAAGTGCTGTAAAATCTGGAATTGCCATAACTCAGCAAGATACTGTGATGTTTTTCACTGTGACATTGGTTTTGAAAAGCTACATAACATCATACAGAAATGAAATAATTTCATTTTCACCACCAATTCCTTCTTTATAACATTATTCAGTATGTGGATCATCTGTCTTGTATTCCCATGATCAGATATTGAAACCTAGATTTAATCTTTTCTCAGAAGCCATAATGCCAGGGACTAGAACCGTTGTAATGACATAGGGTTCTGTCAGGGAAATCCAGCAAGGTGAAGTCATTCAAGCAAACACAGTCACACAGAAGAGTATAAAAAAGTCACAATACACCCAGCTGGACAATATAGGAACCCCAAGTGCTGAGTAGCAGCTGCCATGCTGATGGAAGTGCTCATTAAAAGCTGCCAGCATTCATGCAGCAAGCTAGAAATGCCTGACTCTAAGAACAAAATAGGCCAGAAATTGCCAAGTGTTAAGAACACAAAGTGCAGCCCACCAGTGGCACTTTAAAGCTCCCGTAATTCCTGAAATGGTATTCCACTGGAAGTCTGTTAGCCCATGGGCCTGTCTGACCTCCCCTGCTGCCTGTGTGGAGTCAGCTCTACCATCATGCAGGTGTGAAACAGCATTTCCCTTGCTTATAACCAGTCAGAATGAAACAAGGGTTATAAATATTGAAACAGCTTCCCAGATCCCAGAGCCTCAGGGCAGGTGGGAACATGACAGCGCACAAGAGTGTCTAAAAGCACACAAGGACGGTACAGGTACCAGCACTTCTATGAATAAGAACTTTCACTAGCTTTGGCATCAATGACCCACTGAGGTTTTATTTTCTCCCCCTCATATCAGAATTGTTCTCGAATCAGCAGTGCTCTAAAGAGTACAATTTAAAATATAATCCAATCTTTATTTGGTAGGTATTAACATGTATAAAGGATTTCCTTCACTAAGGTAATTTTCGAAGGTTTTTTGTATTTTATTTTAAGGGGTTTTTTTTCAGCCAAACTTGAAACACAGTACTGGTATTATTCATCCTCAGAGATTTTTTCATCTTAATTCTTGAAAAATTAAAAAATGTATTGATGTGTGCTCTAGATACCTCACAATTTAAAGAATAAATTTAGCATTCATTTCTGATATTTTTTACTTTGCTGATTATACTAAATTTTCATAGAGCAGCTGAATACCTTGTAAGTATATAGGGCATACCTAAACCCTCAAAAAAGGAAATAAAGGTGGTATATAAGGTGGCATTTCTATAAGTAGAAATAAAAAGTATGATAAACTCGTGAGAGAGTCACTGAAAGACATTTGGCAGCATTGGTTATGTCTGAAAATTATCCAGCTGCCATCTTATTTTAGACAGTCACAGGAACCTGACTGACTTTGATCTAAGAAGTTGTCATCAAAGAGATCTGAAAGCTTGACACAGTACAGAGAAATCAGTTTTTCAAACCCACCTAAACTTCAGCTTGGATACTTGGGGGACACAGCAGAATAACTGACTGGCGTAAAGGAACTAGAGAAGTTAAATTACTCAAGATATTACTGGATTTGTCTATTTGTTCTGTAACCCAGTTTGCACACATGAATATTTTGTTCACTGTACTGTTATTCATTTTTTTCCAGTTAAGAGATAAAATGGACTCAGCACTTCCACTTTTGGATTATCTTTTTCCCTCATTTGCAGACATTGCAGTTACAAACAATCAATTCCATTTTTTCTCTGCTAAACATCTTCACCTCCCAGTACCATTTCTATTTATGTGTATCCAAGTGTCTAAGTTCTGCTAAAAGTCAGACTCTTCAAAGGAACTCCCTCATTTATCTTACAGGAAACATCTCTGAATGTACAGTCCAAAAGGCTTAAATCACTTCTGGGACTGAGACAACACTGCTGCCTCATTTTCTCTGCGGCTGTTTCCCAGTTGTGGAAGTTGTGGTGCCCATGTCTGTAAGTCCTTTACACAGGTTTGAAAATGCAACCTGAGTGCTGCAATGCCTCCGGTGGGGGCACTGGGTGTCCGCTTGCAGACCCAGGGGCTGCCGAGCTGCTCCAAAGGCACGGGAGGGCTGGCAAAGTTCCTGCAAGGTTTCACCCAACTCACCGATGGTACAGGCGCACCAAAGAAGGAGAGACAAGCAGAGGGGCTTCCCAGATGGTTTATTTGGCACCAGGGTTGTGCCAGAGAAGCACTGGCACAGCATGTTACAGTTACATAAATACCAACACGCAGGGGTGGGGGGAAGGTACAACATCCTATAGGGGAGGAGTGGTGGGTTTGAATTTGTCAGGCTTTGTATAAGATTGCACAATACAGAGCCCTCCAGGGAGGAAAACAGATACGGGGGTGGTGGTGGGAGAATTCTCCACCTTCTCATAGAACTTCTTTGAAATCTATGACTTCCAACTTCCAATTAAACTTACACTAAACAAGTTTACAAAATATACTGCTGCTTTAAAATTATTGAATTCCTCTTTTTGTTTCATGCTCCTGCAATGAATGTTTTAAAGAGTGTATTTACATTTTGCAATTTCTTGGGCATGTTGGGTTTTAAAAGTGACCAGGTTTCAACTACCAATAATGACCTTGCAGGACCTCAATAATTACCACAATGCTCACAGGGTGCTTATTAAACTTTTAGTGATTTTCCCTCTTATTTAAAAAACTTTATTGCTTTTGCACAAAAAAAAAAAAAAAAAATTCTAGATGATTTCAAGAGGACTATTTATGCCTAAAGCTACTTACTGATGATAAGAGTAGTACTGTTTGCTCATGTTTTATTTTTCCATATTTGTAGCTATTTAATATTCTGCCCTACCTTGCTATGTACTAAATACTTTGCAGCTTTTAGATGCTCGATTTTGTAATTTTTAACAGTTCTTATATTCCTTTCTAGTGACATGAGATTTTCATTTTTATCCTTAATTTTATTGAAGTTTTTTTTCCTATATCATAATCACCTCTAACATCTCACAGTAAACAGCAGGTGGTTCTAATCAGTGTCTTTCCATCCATTACTTACCCCCATGAATGTTGTCTTTTAAAAGTTCTGTGGGTTTGGAACTATACATTGGATAAAACTGTCACATAATTTTCATTTCTGATGATCCATTATCACAAGATAACAGATATTCACGACTTCTTCTTAATTACCATACTTATGTCTTAGAACTAACTGAGATAATCGTTGAGATAATTTTTGATCTGGGTATTTTCTTCCAACACTGGGAGGACACAATACTACATTACCTCAAGATTTGCACACACAATATTTAGTAATTGCTCACAGGAAAAGCAATTTGATTGTTTGACCAGCAAAAAGAAGTCTGCAAAAGCTGCTTTTCTCATCTTTTCCTCAACCTTCTGTAGCCCATAGGACTACTCAAGTGCTATGTATGTTGAAGAACTACCTTCTTAAACCAGGGAAAACAAGTTTTTGTCAGGTAGGGAAAAATACATGTACAAGAAAATATATTGCTTAGTCCTACGTGATATCCAGTTTTAAACATTGATTCTTCTCCCCTAGATCCTCACAGCTCTTACCAGAAATTACTAAGTTTTTGAACTGACATTCCAGTGATAAGCCTGTCTGCTGTCCAAAAAATATTAAAATTAAGAATTTTTTCAAAATATTTACATGTACTTTTTCTTCCGGTAAGTATTTCTCAAAATAGTGGCTATTGTAGCCAGCGTGCTGCTTACAGCAGGGTTTGCTAAGCCCATTCTGCTTGTCCCGCGTCACAGCAAGCCTCTTTGCAGGAGGTGTTGTCTGTCCTGACAGCCCGGGAAAGATGCTCAACGAGTCCCTGCTGGAGTCTGCAGCTCACAGGTCATTAGGACCAAAGTCTCTCACAATGATCACTTTCTCTTCCAAGAGCTGCAGAATTTTCAGACTAGTACTCCACAGCAGTGTTCATGTTATGGATTAAAAAACATCAGTTTGAAGCCAATTTAAGAGTTAAAAGCATATTCAGCAGTGCTATTTTCACATTGCCAAGTAAGCATAAAACTCTGCTTTAAGGCCTGAGTAAAAGAAGTAGAGAGAAGAGCTTCTCTTCACTGGAAGAGGGAATGTGTGTCTCTAGAGATGGTGCTGTTCCATCTGAAGCCATGCAGGTGTGCCCATCAGTTCAGTTCACTGAGTTCTGAGGGTGACCAGGCAGGTTTGTGTCACAAACCAAGACCAAACCTGGCAGCCTGGAGGCCTGGCTTCCTTTCCTTGCCAAGGTCTCTCTAAACTGAGTTAGCTGGGCACTGCCTCACTATCCTTAGGTTTTGTCTTACTTTCCATCATTGTTTTCAATGGCTCTAATACAGGAGTGCACTCAGTGGAAGCTTCCAAGAAAACTCTTGAAATATTTAATTGGTAAGAGCAATTGTCTGATTTAACATCTGACCTACTGCAAATAAAACACACCTTTGATTCTGCAGAAATATTACGTCCACTATGCAGTCAGTTGGCTCTACCATAGGGACATACCTTAGGGTTTGCTTTTGTGATTATGTTTTTGATGCAACTTTTCTGATAAGGTATTTAAATTATAGTTCTGAAGTTCCCAATCAGAAGTCAGAAATTACTTTTGCAAGAAATTGGTGAATAGTGGAAGATTATCCAGAAGTAAAAGTTTTAGAATACCTAGCATAGAAAACAATTCTTAAATATTTTTTCTTAGAAAGAAAATAACCACCTATTCAAACAGATAATGATTATCTTCTATTCAACACTCTTAATATAAATTTTTCGGGTGGTGTAAATTGACATGCTTTCACTGAAACCAGTATGCTTTGCAAGTCTATGAGCTGGAGTTCTAACCCTTCACTATCCAAGTGACCTCTTGATACAATTTTACAGCCCTGGTATGGTTCTGAATCATTATTTTCTGAGTATTCAGAGACTCAGAATTCAATGGCTTCCAGTCATTCTAATAGCTCTAATTTCATGACAGTTCTTCAAAACTGGATCCCAAATTACTCAAAAGTGCAAAAAATATCATTTGCATCTTAGAATCTACACACAAAGTTCCACCCTGATTTATATGTTATATATTTATATATTTCTTAGCTCTACTGCAGATACCTGAGAGCTAAATCTGCTGTGGTTTGCACCAATATGGATGAGCTCACCAGATCATTCACACAGATTCTTCAACAGCTTAAACAAGCAGTCATGGTTCCTAGTCTTGCAACAGGAACCATTCTGCTATCCCCATCTTTACACTTCAGTCTTAAGTATTTCTGTCTTATGGGAAGGATAATTCCAATTCTTCTGTGTAGCAATAATAGATCGGTACCATTCAGTCTCTAAAGAGTGCCTCTCAAACCCTCCAGAAAGGGACACACCTGAAACAGGCCAGAAAACGAGGCAGGTTTTTCAAAAGCAGGACTGCTGCAGGTAGAGCTGCAGAGAACTTGCAGTGCTGATGGCCTGTAGGCAGAGACAGATTGCACTAATTTAGATAACTCCTTGGGGCTTTCAAATTTATGCCATGGGCCATTCCATGGGTGTGAGTTATGAGCTGCAACTCTTTGAAGAACAGCACTGAATTTCACCTCAATGTATAGGCTCTGCAGCCTGATATATATCATGTTGACAGTCACTTCTTTCACATCAGGGCTCTGTTGTTCAAGTCAATGAATTCAGAATTTATTCAGGTTAGCATCTGCGGCTAGTCCCTAATTTTCTGAATTTGGTAGTCATATCTAATATAATTCAAATCAAGCTTTTATTCAGCTTTCTATGCTTTTATTTCCTACACTATCTTCTTATGTTTTTATGTTTCAACCACACAGTAAATTACCTATTGTAAAGAAAAATTCTACTGATGGATTCATTACTAAGTTTGCAAAATTGACACTCAATTCCAACATATGAATATTCAGGACTAGATAGGGAACAAGCCTCAGCAAGGAGGAACAGAGATGATGAGGAAGAAGTCTTTACCTGACACATGCCAGCCTCGTTCTGCATGTTTTCACTTTTCCTTCTAGCTCCTTCCATTTTTTTCCATAACTTATATTTATTTTTCTCCTGTTTTGTACACTGATCAAACACTCACAGTTTGTCCTTCATACAGAACAATATTGCAGTCAAATTTTCCATCAAGCCACTGCCATTGGAATAAGCAATGGTGATTTCTCTTATTAGCGCGTGTTACAGTTAACATCAGAAAACACCAAATAATGAACCCAAGGAACAAACAAGTTACCATCAGATTAGACCTCTGATTTCTTCTGATCCAAAATGTTCCTTCAAGTAACATTGGAGGTGTGTACAAATTCACCCAGGTGACCTTCAAGTCATTAGAAAAATGAACCAAATATTTCTTCTACAACTAAACTTGTTTAGGATAAAATACATTCTTGTTTGATATAAATGTTCAAAGAGAGGTGCTGCAAGGCATTCTGGACAGCAGTAGTCACAGTTCCATAGACCACTGCTAATTACAGACCTGGCACCAAGATTTCCCCAAATGAAAAAACAAAGGAGCTGCATCCTTGTCTTCCTTGGCCTGCAGAGTGAGAAGTCGTAAGAGTGATGAGAGGCTCAGAGGCACTTTGCAGCTTGGCTCATCCTTCAGGGGAATCAGTGAAAGACAGGCTGCACAGACTACAATATTCCCAGTCACCTCCCAAAAGACCTTACAGGAAAAGTGTGGAAGTGAATGTTTTCACACAGGCACCACCGATATTGTGCAGAAATTTTCACATTCTGTAGCTTACTCCAATCGCCAAAAAAATTTGGTCCTGCAACTGTCCAGTCCTGGATCACTCCTGCAAAAAAGCCCACACTTGCATTCCTGGTTTTAATCAGTCTTAGAACTTCGTGTCCAAGAAGGCAAAAAACAAGACTTGGACTGTGCAAACACAAGATCTTTTGCCTCTTTCACCATTGTCAATCCATCATATCCGGCACAAAGATGAAGTCTCAAATCCATCATTATGTTTCAAAGGCGTTTGTTTCCTCTCCAAATTTTTTGAGTTTCCCAGGGCTTTGAAAAAGCAAAGCCATACTTTGAGTTCCCATGTTGTCCCCAGAAATGAAAAAGCCTGAAACACGGCTCCAGATGCTAAATATTCCAGGACATTTGGTTTGTGGGATGTATAGTGCCAGATGCACTATTTTTCAGTCTCATCTCACCTTTTTGCTTCATTTCACATGGTACTTCACTAGGAATTACAGCAGCATTTTTCTCCTTTTCTTCTTTTTCAGTTTGAGAAACTGAGATAAAGCTAATTCAGAACATGCTCAGCTACCAGGATTGATTTTCTTAAGGTTTATGTAGACAACTTGCAACTACTGCTATTGTTATAAATTATTTCTTCTGTTTTACTTTTATTGAAGTATTGTAACTAATTTAGTGTAAAAATCAGCTACTAGATTAATATACTAGAGTAAGAATGCACCAATTTTTAGAAAATTAATAATTGATGGACTTGGTATAATAGTATATATTATCTGGCTTCCATGGAATTTTGTTAGCTGTTATGTTTTTGCAATCAAGACCATAGTCTGCTAAATGTTTCTTCCCCATCCCTCCCTAAAAAATAAGTTTACATTCCAATTATTGTGACTGGTTCTTACCAGCACCCCCCACCAAAATAATAACTCATTGAAACTAAAAAGTCCGTAATTTCTAAATTCAAAATAGTAAAAATCCAGTTCAGTATGCAAAACCTATTCAAGCACATGTTTTCCTGGAAGACTCTTTCACTCCTCCCATTTCTTCAATTTCTGTATATAACAACTAAAATCTGAAGCAGGACTAGAGAAAAATCACTTTGATTGTACTTTAATACTTCTCAAAGAAATTTGGTCAGACATAACTTGTTAGTCGGTGTCCTGTCCTTCCAAATCAATAATAGTTGGCAGTGTTCAAAGCACAAAAGGACTGGTTTTCTTGGCAAAAATATGCATCTGAGTCAGCCCTCAGCATCACTTTTCAAGACAATACTCCTTTGCTTCAAGTACTGTATTCTACCACTTCCAGAGCAGGGGCTCTCAGCTCAATCCATCTCCTGCCATAGCATGTATTCAACTCCCACAGCTTGATTAGAACAAGATTTCCTTTTATTCATGCTATAAAATTACTGATTTCCTTCTTCTGGACTTAGATCTACACTTTGTGACAAATATTAATTTGTAGGCTACATGCTAAGCCTAAGATTTTGATTTCTTCATTTTTATGTTAGAGTCTGCTGCTCAGTTTCTAGAACAGGGTGGCTGTGTGAACCTTATTGACTCTAACTAAACCTTATTTGCCTCTGAAAAACAGACAAACTGAGCTGGATCCTTCATCCATCACTAATTAACTCTAGAAAGCTGTTAAATAGCTGGATTATAGTATTTAATTTAGATTTAAATTAATCTTCACATTTCTCATTAGAAAGCATTCTCTATTCTTTTGCCCTTCAAAGACATTTGTCACTGATTTTGAAGTTTGTCACACTTCTGCATACAATCCCTTCCTTCGGCAACTACCCTTTTGTTATTTCATTAGTTTGAACCTACTAGCCTGTCATTCAGCCACCTTTCCTGACCCAGGTTAAGCAGTCTAATTTTTTCTCATATCTTCTGAGACTTAAGCAGGTAATTGAAGAAAGTATATTTCCAATATAGTGGATTCCCCCTGTTTCTTCCCCTTGTCTTGAATTCTATTCCTAGACATGGTCTTTTTTTCTCATCCATTCTCCCCACTTCAGGGGAGGTTGTGGTTAAGCTGTAGAGAGAATTGGCTGAGAATTTGAGGAGGTGGCCTGGCACTGGCCAGGGACACCACACTGTACACAAGCCCTGTCCAGGGAAGTTCTGTGTGCCTTTGCAAGACACAAGTCACTTCTAGCTTGCATTTCTATTGCTTGGGTTCAAAACATGACCTTCCTTTCCCTGCAAGGTCAGAGTGTTTTAAGCAGCTGTGATTTAGATCGAAGAGCTATAATAATTTCCTCTTGCTGATAGTCCAAAGACACACAGGCAGTTAATTTGGGTGACAAATTCAGATGGTGCAGATCTCACATTCTATACATCTTGTCTGCAGTCTCCCTTGTTCTGGTTCAATCGTAGTTCATATGAGATTTCAGGCTTGTTACAATTTATGTTTCACTGCATTCCTCCCATGGACCCTGCAAGTTCTGCCAACCCCAAGAATTTCTGTTAATAAGACAGACAATTCATCTGCCATCCCATCCTCCTCAGTCCTTTAGTTTCTTAACTGCAAATAAAAATGAAAATTATTCCTAAGCATTCTGCTTGACAGAGAGAGGTGGTTTTGAGAGAGAAATGAGAACTAATGCACCAAGGCTTTTTTAGGAAACAGTAAGCCTTTCCAGCTAACATTTTGCAGGATCTTCTCTCTCACGTCTCAAAAGGTCAAGATTTCCAAAGAACCTAATAAGGAATTCTTTTTTTGCTGAACCTCTGTGTCCTCAAAGAAAAACAACTCTACAGTTCTAGTTTTAATTCCTATTCTTCTTCACAATTTGTTATAGAGAAGAAACTAAGGACTTAAGTTTCTATATACTTGGAAGGAACCACCAAATTCCTATTAGTGCCAAAGGCAGAAGATAAAGCTTTGAGGTCCAGCACTCAACAATCATAATAAATACAGCTGTCTAGTGGAATCCAGGTCTAGATATCCAGGTCTCCGCAGTTAAAAAGCAAAAAAAAAAAAGTGCCACCAAAGTGTGATCAATAGATTAACAGCCTGACCATCAGGTTGGCTATCATGTTCTATTGTAAGAATACTTAATTCAAAACAGGGTCTTCAGCCTAGCCAGTAGGAATTCCATTTCCTAGAAATGAAATCAAGACATCCTGGGTTTAAAAACAAGTTAAGTGGTAGATTTTCTACCCACCTGCACCAAAATACCATTTTTGCTGCATGTACAAGCCGTTGAACAACTATATGTTCTCGGCGTTGATGGTTCTGGGGCTGAAAGTTTTGATACACTACATTTAGTTGCCTGTTGCCCACCTTGACTTTCAACCAGCCCAACGTTCCCACTTTTTTGAGCTGCGTGTGTCATCTTGAATGAGATGGAGCCATTTCTTTCCACCCTACTCTCCCTAAGCAGACACAGGTTATTCAGAAGCCAAGTAAATCTCTCATAACAAACCCACAAAATGACAACATCATTACTCATTCTGACGTGTCTTTGATCAGTGGATACCCATTCTTTCATTAACTAGTAGCATTGCTGAAAATTATGTACTGAATATGCACCATTAACAAGATGGAAAAACCTCCCCTTTACGGAATTTTTGAAGCACATCAGTTGGTTACAAAACATTGCTTTTCCCATTCAACCTTGACCGCAGCTAGAACTTGGTAGTTGTCATGGTAATAGAACCATTCAGGTGGTAGGAAAGGGAAATTAGCAGATTCCAGTTGAAACTGCTCTGGTAGGGTGTGTTCTTAGGAAGATTTATGTACCAGGCAAAGACTGATAGTATTTACATTTTGATGTAGTTGAATGTTTTGAAAATTCAGTCAGTATGATAAATGTGAATTTCTTATTATCTGCTATAATTTTATCCAGCTGTCTTTTGCCAGAATACACCAGTGACTGACTAAACACATTTTTTAAAGTGATTCTGGTAAAATAAATAGGAAGGAAATTAAGTGTGATTTTTTTTTTCCAAAACCATTGCAAAGAAAACCCCACAGCAAAGTAGTAATGTATAGCTAATTTAGCAGGAGGCTCTTTGACATTACTCTGCATGCATCAGAGAGTTAAACTTACTTTTACAAGCAAAGCAGAGCAATACTATTACTTCAGAAAGTCTTTGGAGCTTTTAATAAAGCCAGCTGGAAGCTATAAAAGTTGGGATAACTTGCATCTGGCCTTTATTGTCAGAGCATTTCATTTAAAAAATCCATGTGTGATCATATGCCAGTAGCCATTTTGTGGCTTAGGACATACATATTAATATTTATAGTAGAAATGTTACTGTTTAAGTTTTCACTTTTGCTGATATAAAACAGTTGGAAGTAAGCTGGTTTGGGGTTTTTTTTGGGGGGGAAGGCTGTTGCTGTTATTGCTCTGGGTGGGTTTTATGTGTGTGAGAACAGGCAAGTAAGAAAAATTTAGCTCTTTTCAGTGGAGACTTCAGAAAAAGTCCTCATGACAAGCTCAACTACACCTAAATAATTCTTGACAGATACCTGCCTGGTGTATTCCTCACCATTCCCATTGATGGGAACTACACAGCCTTCCTAGGAAATCCCCTGCAGTGTTCACAATCCTTATAGCTGCGAAATGAATCTTAATAGCTAATCTACAATTTTCATGCTGTAGTTGCCATCCTTTTCTCTTTCACACAATGAATATGGAGATTGATGTCTTCTCTTCCTCTCTGCAGTAATCTTTAACATGTGAAGCCTGTTACTATGTCTGTTGTCAGCGAGGATCCATTAAAAAAAAATGTAAATTTATCTCAAGTCGTGTTTATGCCACCCACCAGCTCACCTTGGATTACTGCACTGTTCTTCCCCTGCTGCAGCTGTGAAGGGAAGTACATAAAACCAGCTGAAGCTGAAAGCAAGAGCTCTTACAAGGGGCGCAAGAGAAGAGCAATCTCATGGTTTTCACAAGGCAGCAGACAGGAAATAATTCTGATGGTTTCAGTAGAGCAGCTATTCATTACCTTGTCTAAACAAAACAACCTGAGGCTTGCAATCGTTTCCTCAAAGATCTTGTCTTGTAACCTACTCCTTCCTATTTCCCTTCTCCAAAGTAAACTTTTCCTCTCTAAATTGCAGTCTGGCACACACATCTGGAGATAATATTGGAACTTCTGTTAAGCTCATGTTAAAAATAGTACAAACTATTCTATACCCTTTGCACCTTGCTATTTTCCTTCCTCCTCTTTCCAGCAGAATAATGAATTAAATGAAAGTGCTGCTAAGACAGACCTACGCCACCTTCTACTCTGCAGCTGATTATCAGTATTGTAAAAAGCATGATACTTTGCACTTGGCTTCACAGAATTGCCTTCCATTTTTTAGCTTTTGGGGTTTTGGTGGGTTTTCTTATTTATTTCCTACTTGTCCACACTATTTTCAATTCTACTCTTGTCTTCTAATTTGCTTGCAGTCCTTCCCAGTTTAGAGTCAAGCAGTGAATGCTTTGTAACGTGCTCAGCAATTACACTTCCCATGCCATGCTCAAATCCACATATCTGGCACAACAGGGTTTGCAGATCCATCTTACTGCTATTAGATATGGCCCTAATTATATTATGGAACAGGCATAATGAAAAGCCAAATAATTTAATAATCATGAAAATAACACTGCTTTCTAATTTCAAAGGGAGCAGCATGGTTGTCCTGGAAAATGGGCTGCTCATATGGAAAACACAGTGTGCATTTTTTGCTTTGAAAGAGGGCATTTAATTCTCTGGCCCTCATGAGCAAGCCCAGCAATAGCATTCTGTGATTTTTTTCTCTTTGTTTTACAGTAGTTGCTCTTATTTCCAGTGTCATTGCAATACTTAGAAAACAAAATTATCTAAGGCAGTTGGAGTAGATGATCATTGCATGTCCCTTCCAACTGAAATAGTCT
>VYZT01041564.1:8160-73874 GCA_013400735.1 Pomatostomus ruficeps | reverse complement strand
GTATAAAAAGAAAAGACAAAAAACCATCAGGCATCAGTGTGGTGAGATGGACTCAGCCTCAAAGGGAAGAGGCAGCTGGAATATGGCACAACGGCCATGGTTCTTCCCAGGTTGTGCTGTTCAAGCTTCAGCCATCAGCCTCTCTCCAGCTCTGTCCCCCATGCACGGCCTCTCATTGCTTGGAGCTGCAGCATCTTCTCCTCAGCACCCAAAATACCATGTCACCAGTCTTTTTTTCTTCATGCAGAGCAGGGAAGTGGGAGGGAAGAAGTAGCTCTAGCTCCATTATTTTACTGTTCACATAAAAACCCCAGCACAGCTTGCTGCTCAGTGGCAGATTTCTAATCAACCAGAAACTTCAACTGCTCCATTTCTTTTCTGTTTTATTCTGCACTGCCGTGTTCTTCTCTTGATCTGTCTTACAGAAATATTTTAATGACACTTTTTCAGTCTAAACATTTCAGTTTCACAGAAATCTACTTCTTTCAACTCAAATGTAGTCTTCCCATTATTTTTTTTTAAATTCATTTCTCTATCAATTAAATGATACTTTGAAACTCATGAGTAGTACTTAGTCACTAAGCTCCACTGACTTTTAATTAAAGGTGGGTGTCTAATTGCCCAGAGTGCAACTGAAAATTGCCCAAAAGTCTTTCTTATATATACTCATACCTTTATCAATCTCAAATGCCTTCTCCTTGTACAGTAAGTTAGGAACATAATTTTCTCTGAAAAGTTCTTAATAATTTTCATCAAAATTAAACAAAAGACACAAAAGCAGAGAGGTCAGCAAGACCTTCACACCTCTCCAAATTTCTCTCTAAATATAGTATGACATTCATAGAGGAGGTGTGCTCTGCCCCGTAGATATCATTGAAAATACTCATTTGACTTGAATAGCATATAGTCAGACCCATAAAGGGTATAAATCCTCTCAGAAATTATAATAATAATGACTTCAGTAGTTTGTTCCTACTAAGTATTTCAGATCTTCCATTAACCTTATTAGAAGTATTGTATTTTTAATAAAAGGAAGCAGTATACCTAAATTCATAATGGACTTCTGAGAAATTATATTCAGTTCTGCCTCATAGATGATGTTGGGGATATACACTTATTAGTATGGACATGAAATGACACAAGTTTGGATAAACAGCAAATGGTTTATATTCCTACATTAGGCTCACATTTAGAAAAAGAGAAGGAACTGATTTTCTATGCAAAACTTGAAGGTTTCTGGGAGATTATAAAATCATAGAGTAATTTAGGTTGGAAAACACATTTTAGATCCAACCAATAACAAAAGACTGCCAAGTCGACCACTAAACCATGTCCCTAAGTGCCACATCTACAGCTCTTTTAAATACCTCCAGGAATGGTGACTCTATCACTTCCCTGGGCAGCCTGTTCCAGTGTTTATTAATCCTTTTGGTGAATAACTTTTTCCTTATATCCAGTCTAAACCTCTCCTAGTGTAACGTGAGAGCATTTTCACATATCCTGTCTCTTGTTAGTTGGAGAAGAAGCCATCAACCACCTCACAATAACCACATTTCAAATAGTTGTAGAGAACAATTACAGCCCCCTTGAACCTTCTTTCCTCAGCTCTCTCAGTGACCCCTCACAGGACTTCTTCTCGAGATCCTTCACCAGCTTCATTGCTCTTTGGGTACAATGGTAGACCTAAGAAAAGGAAATTGCTTTATTCAGCAAGGATACACTAAATGGTTGGAAAATATCACTGCCCAGCTTCTACAGAGATTTCCCCCAGTCTTTGAAGAAACCTGGTTTTTGCTAATTGTGGCAAATAAAGCTGGATTAGCAATGAGACTCCCAGTGCTCTCTGAGTTCTTTGAGAGAAACCCCGAATTCTTCTGTCAGTTATCAAGCTTTGCTTCATATAACTATGCTAAAGCATAGTTCCTGCAGGAAAGAATTGGGAATTAAGTGTCATGAAGTAAAGCGAGGAAGACTTAAAGAGAAACATCAAAAACTGTCCATGAGTTCAAGACTTAAAGAGATGTCTTGCAAAGAAAGAAACACAACTACTACTAATCGAAATGTATATAGGGTTTTTTTTAAAAAAACAACAAACCAAACCACTAAAAAAACAAAAAACAAACAAACAAACAAAACAACCCAAAAACACAGATGCAGTGCCAAAAGGTTATTTGTTAGACAATTATATTTTGCCCTAAGTGATTGTAGGAAACTAATAGCACACTGAGCATTATTAATATTTATTTAATAGTTGTTGTTAGGAAACTTATTTTAACTATCATATATCAGCTTTGATGTTACAGGTTGTTGTTTTTTTAATGAGAAAAAAAGGGTTTTTATTAAATTGAGACAGTGGTGGAAAAAATTGAATGTCAAAGAGAAACAGCAATTGGGAAGGCTAAATGATCAAGACAGTCCAAATTTATTATAAGTGCTTTAATTTTCCTGACTATAGTTTTTCAATGAAATATTTGCCAAATTTCAAATTGTCACATAGAAACTTGTTAAACTAATATTGCAGAAGTTGTGGGGGTTTTGTAAGGGAAGGACAATTTTTGAAAATTTCTAATTCTGTGTTTATCATAGTCAAAATAGTGGAAAACAATTGCATAATCCAATTAGTATTAAAAGAACCCAACATACCTCCTGTTCTGATATTTACATAGAATGGATTTTACTAGGCATTTATTAATTCTATTCTTCCATTAATTTCCCTCTCATCTTACATAAAAATGATGACTCCTTTATTAAATATTCATTTTTATTTGGATTTTTTCAAAATGTAGCTTGATAGGTGAAACCAATTGTGATGACCAACTTGAGAATTTCCCTAATAACATCACGTCCATTGCTTATGTCTCCAGTGCCTACAGAATTCCTGCTTTAAAACTGCTTCCTGAGACACAAAATCCTGACCTTGTTTTGCTGTACCAGTGATGGGGGTTTTTTTGTTTATTGTACCAGTAATGTCTTTTGCAATTAAAAAGATGGAAAAATCAACAGACAGAGCTGCTCTCTTTTAGTGCACAGTTTTGTTTGGAACATCTCTTTTCCTATTAATGTAACTGTGAAAACTTACTTCAGACTAGCTAAATATGTATAAAGTAATCAATCCCTATACTGTATAGAATGTAAAATTAATGCCGAATCTTAAGTAAGGGTTTCTTAGAACTTTTACACTAATATTAAAATGGGATTAATTAAAATTTAAATTTTGGCAATAGATCATGTAATTCCTGTGCTGCCAATAGCAGCTGCCTGGGATTTAACCTCGGTAGGCAGCTCAGCCTCACACCATTGCTTGCTCACTCACTTGTGTTCAGACTGGGGAAAGTATTAGAAGGGTAAATTTGAGAAAACTTGTTTGAGAGAAAGTTTAATATATAAAGCAAATGCTGCATGCGCAAGCAAAGCAAAAGAGGGATTCATTCATGCTTCCCATGGGTAGGCAGGTGTTCAGCCTTCTCCAGGGAAGCCAGGATCCCTCACGCTAACTGGGCAAGACAATACACTGTAACTCTGAATCTCCCCCTGTTATCCTTCCTCCCCCAGCTTTTACTGGTGAGCATGAGGACATAGGGTGGGAGAAGTCCCTCTGGTCTGCAGGGATCAGCTGTCCCAACTTCTTGTGCACCCCCAGCCTGATCGCTGGTGGGTGGGGTGAGGATCAGAAAAGGCCTTGACTCTGTACAGGTACTGCTCAGCAATAACTAAAACGTCTCTGTGTTATGAACACATCACAAACCCAAAACAGAGCACCTCATCAGCTGCTGTTGAAGAAAAACAGCTCCTTCTCAGCCATAACATGTACAGCAGCAAATGCAAATACGATTTTTAGCAGTTTGTTATCTACTCAGATATTTCAAAATTATTTATTTTAGTTCTTACAGAAATTAATGTATTTCCCTATAGAATTCATCATTTAAAAGAACTACTGTGTGCTTTCCGCTATCCAGTTTTTAGTATGGCGTTGAGCAATGTAAAGGGATCTCCTTCTATTTAGTGCATATAATAAAGTTCCAGACCAGGTTGTTATGCAGGATGTTTATGTGCCATAAACCTTTCTGCTTACCACTATACTGGGCCAAAATGGTATTGTGGGGAGGTGCACATATTTATTTTGCTTTGAAGTCTTGTGGTTTTTTAATTTCTACTGACATCCATAAAGTGATCATCTGGAATATGATGCTGGTGTATACTCTGAAGAACATAAATTGTAACATTTTTTAAACTTCCCCTTCATCTTAAATAACTAAAATGCTAAATACCGTTTTAAATCCCCTTTTATAGCTCCCCTTCATCATCCCACTGTATCATCTCTATTTTCTACTGCACATACTAGTCGCTGTATTTTTTGTTCATTTGAATGGGAGAAAAGGCCCACTAAAGGTAGTAGTCAGTGGAGCTCTGCCAACTTGCGAAACTTTCCGTTCCTGATTACAACACAACTAATTAAGAAATGATGAATCTGCAAAGAAACAATTATTGTTGCTGTTATCATGTATAATGGCTCGTATGGTTCTGGTTTCAAATGATAATTATTGACATCCCTGCTTCCACTCCTAATTAGTGTTCTAGATATAATTGAAATGTTTGATTCTCTACCAGTACAATATCGAGTGGTTATTATAAGTATAAATACTGTTTAATACATTATTGTGTATAATGTGTATTTTTACTTCTCTTAGGGCTTGCTGACAATATTTTTTATTCCATGCAATTGTAATTTGTGGGGTGGGATTAACAAAATTAATCTAGCCTAACACACTGGTGTGGATCAGAACAAAATACAGAAAAAACCTCTCCTGGGTTTGGTTCTGCTTTCCTTTGCTGGGCCCACATCCTGATTCATCTTTTCAGAACACAGGAAAACTATAGTATGAGCTGGGATGTTTAACATGCATACTTTTAAGAAAGCCAAAGTTGCTGCTGACAACTTCATCATGCTTTGTATATTGATGAAACCTTCTTGTACTGGGAGTGTGAAATTATTTTTCATTTCATATAGCAAAGTGCCAAAGAAACACAGATGTTCTGTTCAGGAGTCTGGGCTTAAATTTTCTTTTCAGAGAAGTACAAAGTTAAATCCATTTTATACAATGAAGAGACAAACATTTGTCATGTAACACATTTGTTTTAAAGTATATGCTGCATTTTTAGTATATTTCCTGTAGAACTTGAATTCCAAGGTTTAAGAGAATATACACAAATAAATTTATTGGGTAAGAGTAAAAATATTAATTTCATAAAGATGAATCCCCGAATATAACTCCTTCCAAGAATTTAGATAGCTATGTGAAGCACATGTTTTTTCAGTGGCAGCTCAATGAATTCTTTTGCACTTTTTTTTTTGTTTTGAATATCAGTACTTTAAACATATTGCTACTGTTCTTCTGCTATCATATTTGAAATTTCATTCCCCACTTTCAAAGCTTTAATGTACTGTATTAATAGTTCTTGATCTAATTATTAACCTATGTGCTGAACTGCCTGTACCTGTTGCAGGTATTAGAATTACTTATGAATGCTGTTTCAAAGCAGCAAAGTGTCTGCCTTATTGGTCAGTGTTGCCCTAGGTGGCCTGATATCTCTGGGCCTTAATCCCTTTTCTTTTGGTAAGGGGCACTGTGTAAGCAGCAGGACCATTGACATAAAGGCACCATGAGGTGGAGGTGCTGCTCATAATGTGCTGAAGTCTGTTAGTTGGAGTGCATCTCAGAAAGGAAACAAATAACTCGACCTGAATATTCTGACCAATTTACTGCCTGACAGTCTTGACATCTGGGAAAGGTTTCTATTTCTGAGCAAGACTGTTAACAAAACACTACAAAACACAATCTGTCTGTTGGAAATATTCCAATCTCCTTGACTTTTGTCTGTCTTGGTTGACCCAGTAACTCTTCACTAGTTCTGATTTTCCTCAAAATAAACATCAAACATAAGTTAGAATATAATTTGATCTACCAAGAGACTTTGATGTCAATGACTTTCAGGCACTCTTGATAGTCTTTAGTGCTTTAGTATGAGTAACAGCTGTGTTACCAAGACTTGGTCTTTTCTTAGTCTCTTGAAGAGGCTGGGAAATAATCAGAACAGATTATCTTCCACAAGGCAGAGCAACTTCTTTAAAAAAAGTTATCAGCCTTTATGTACAATGTTTTTAGGTGGAATAGCTCACAGGAATAGTGTTAAACATGAGTTTATTCTACAGTGCTATTGTTTCATGTGTTGTTTCCTCTGACTTCAATGGCTTGGGAAAACATAACTGTGAAAATATGGCTATAAAAGAAAAGCTATTACTAAGCAGCTGAATAGAAAGAGTAATGGTCATCCTTTCAACTAAATGGCAATTGTTGACCATTAGTTACCAATGTGTACAGTGAAAGGACAATGTTAATTTAAAATGCATTAAATTACAGGAGTTCAAAATGTTTCTTTTCACGTCTGCAGTTTGTTCTCCTTGATGCTCTTTGCCCTCTATTATTTTTTTTCTCCTTAAGTAAATCTGAACTGCCTTTTCACAGAAAGAATGGTAGAGATGGACATAGCAGACTCATTTAATGAGGTAGGTGTTATAGTACATGACATAGTGAGTATATGAACACTGGAATGCTGTGAATTGCATTTGCTTTTTCTCATTTTCCACACAGATATCAAACTGAGAAACCTTGATGTCTCAACAGTTTATTCTTTTTCCAGTCTGATATAATTAGAGATCAAATTGTTGGAAGTGTAGGGGGAGAGAATCTTTCCAGAAGAGTCATCCTCTGCAATTTGCTTTCATATTTTCAATATGGTTTTGCTGACATTTGGGTTCCTGTGTCTTTGGGAAGAGGAGTAGTCAAGTGTAAGCACACAAATTTTCCTGCACTAGAGTATAAATCAGGCAGACAACTGTGGCATACCATGACTTTACTCCCTTTATCTGGAATACTACAATTTCAAAAAGCTCATAATGTAGTAGTCCACCTTTTAAGGTGTCCTGGTTCTTTTAATCCTGTGATGCTGCCAGATATAGATGGAATGTCCTTTCACTGCAATTCCCATATAGACAGATCCCATAAAGTACTCGGGCACTCTTTTTTCACCAGTTTGTTCTCTCTTGTGCTAACAAAAGCACATACAAGAAGACACTACAATGTTTTGAGGAAAACCTGTTTATCAGGAGTGTGGTTTTTCCTCCCTCAGCTTTTTCTTTGGTCCAATGTTTTGTTATATACAAACATATCTCTCTACTGCTCAAAATCTGAGAAACAGCAGGACAATAAACTGAAAAAATATGGTTCAGCAACTTAAAAAAAAAGTAGGAAGAAACCCAAAGAAGTTTTTTTTCTATCTATCAAACATATTATAGAGAATTTAATTAGTTTATCTGGCACCTTTCAGCTTTCACATATTTCTCTATATTTATTATGACTTTTAAATTTATTTTCTGCCAAACGATTCATAACAGGTTTAAAGAACAAGTTCTGTCATTTTTAATGTAAAATGTTTGGAGGAAAAGGACTGAAGAAATACGAAGGGAATATAAAAGTACCTGCTTGTTTGGAGATTTATGTAACTAATGAAAGAATTATGCTATAAATTGGTAGTTGAAAGACGCACAAAACATATTGCAGATCTTCACTGTTCCTGGAAATTTATATTTCCAAGGTAATACTTTTACGTTTGCTTTACTCCTTGCCCTACATTTGAATCCCACACAGACATATTAATAGTGACCTCAAGAGACTCCAGTCATGCTGCAGGCCAGAAGAGTCTTGCTAATGCCACATAATGGTTTGGCACTGTCTGACAACTCAGCCAGGCAATATCTCCCTCCCAAATGGGCAACCTCGATAAAGGGTGACACCCTCACCTGGTTTACTGAGATCTGGGAGTTCACTTCTAATTAGAGCTGACAAAAGCTTGACACAATCAGCAGCACTGGGAACTGAAATGAAGTTTCTTGAGCATAACAAAGCCTCCAGTTCTTTCCTTTTAACATCATTAAGAGCCCTGAGGATAGCAACAGAATGTGAGGGAATGATAATATGATCAAAAAGATGGAATCCTCCACTGTCTTTTTCTCTGGCATGAACCCAGTTTTAACAAAAATAAACTTCAGGCACTGAAAGTAACAGAAGAAATGAGTACACTTTCATAAAACTGAGGAAATATTAAAGAGTATATTCCAAATGTAAATTTCTATTTAAATAGGGCCATATTTTTAGAATATTTTAGAAGCATAATGGAGAGAAATCCAATATATAGTTGCAGTTTGGATGAAGCAAATACACAATTTCTTTAGAATTATTCGTAAAAACATGCCAAATATATAGAGAGTCATATATTTTTGGTGGGTGTAAATTTTCAGTCACCTTTTCCAAGACTCTGTCTTAGTGCTCCAAAGTGAAATACTTTAATCTGTATTTGTTTAATGAAAACTACTGTGCCAAGACTGTCCTTGTCAGTAAGCACTGGCTGACCCTGCTTGAGCAGAAGATTGGAATAGATGATCTCAAAAGATGCCTTCCAGCCTCAACAATTCTGCAAATAAATAAATAAATGTAGTGAAAGTAGATCAAGGAGTTAAGGAACTAATCCTTAAACTCAGCATTGTGCCTCTGGATTCAATCTAAAATGAAGATGTATTTGATATTCACGTACTTGAACCATTGCCCATGAAGCAAAGTCAACATACACAGCTGGGTGCATGATGAGCATGCAGTATTTTGCTTCTCCTGATGGGAGTAGAGGCTGTCAGCAGTTGAGGTTATTCTGGAGAGGTCTGTGTGGGTTGATATGAAAGCTAAAGGAAAGGTCAGGACACGGCATGGACTTGCTGCCACCAGTATGCAAAGGGACATGTTTGTTTCTAGCCGTGTTTTAGTACGGGTGCCCAAAGATTTTAAGATGTCAGAAGTTATCTGAATAAAACATTTGAGTCAAATTTATTGCCAGTAAGGATATGATGGAGTAGGGAAGAAATGGCTGGAAGACATTGCCAAGCTAGTACTGCTTAGTACTTGTGTCAAGGTACAGATACAATTGAACTCAGTTCTACTTCTAAATGCATAGATAGAAGCTTGAGATAAACCTGTTTATAAGTGCTACAGGGTACTCTTGCTGCACTAGAACCTACCAAAATTAATGTGCATTGCTTTTGAAAAATTATGTAATATAAAAAGGAAATGTAATTAGTAATCTTAAAAATAAGCAGTTTTCATTTATACCTGGGTGACATGACCAAAAGTCAAATATTACATACATTCTTCCAACCACATCATATATGTAATTCAATATAGGATTAGAGAAGCAAACAGAGGCCAGAAGGACCTCTTGAACATTAAAGTTAATTCTCTGTAATAGCAAGCAGCTATCAAATATACATCAGTTCAGAATGGTCCATGGTACAATATTATTTGTGGGGTCTTTTTCGGACATGTCTTCTGTATTATTGACAGACCAGAACAATTAGTTCGGTGTTTGGATTGATGCAGTGAGAAGTAAAGTTTTCAACATTCTCAGTGAAAGACTTTTACCTCTGGAATCCTTTGCTGGAGGAAAACAGAAGCTATTCTCTGAGTACAACTCAAAACATTCTTTTTTTCAGCAGGCAAAAATACAACCATTTAACAGATGGATATAGTAACCATAATAGGATTTACTCCATGGAGAAAGCAGAATGTCCTAGTCTGCAAGCCAATTAGTCTATCTTCAGTAATTCTGTGTCTCAGAGGAAGACTGTTGATTCAGGAATCCAGTTCCCACTTGAGTTTGTTTAACTTCAGGCCATTTTCTAAGGTTTGACCATTCCATCAAACTCCTTTAAGACTAACTGATATTATAAGATTATAAACGATTGTGGGAAATTTGTTATTTCTATCTGTGCACAACAGTTCTATTCCAATTGTAAATGTGCTTCATAACAGTAAAAAACCCCCAAACCTAAAATATTTTGAAATGCATGGAAAGTGAATATGTTGTTTCTCTGACCAACTGGAAGGAAAAACGGCCTCACGTGGTTATGTTTTTGATTTTGTAAAAGCAGGAAATGGCTTAAGAGCCAGGGTGGGAACATGAAGGACTTTATGATAACAGAATAAAGGCACCTCACCAGAATTCTCACCCCATGACCTGTAGGTGTGTGTCAGGTGAATCTGAGCCAGTGTCTCTTCCCAGTGGAGACTGAGAGAGAGAATACAGTCTGAATCAATATTTAAAAGTACACAATACTGAAATGAAGCAAAACATGTGCTCACATGTACTTAAGAATACACACACACAAGCTGTTAAAAAGTATTCTCTAACAATTTCCTTGTCTTGATTCCCTGCCCCCTCCATGGTGCTTCACTTTCCAGCTTGGCATCTTAGCACTGGCTCTTGCCAAGCTCCTCTTTTCCTTCTCTGCTTTAATCCTTTATCTGGTAGCTCTGGGCTTGCCTAGGATTTAACCTTGTTAATATCTTTGATACATGCATTTAGATTGACAAATCTTTGCAGAACCTCCATATTGACAACTTAGATTTTCATATTGTGGCTTTTTTTCAGGAGTAAATGGAAGATTTTTTTCCCTTGGAAATAAATTTTCGAGGTCAAAATATGAATGGGGAACCATATATGTTTGAAAAAAACCCCAAAATAAACAAACCAATGAAAATTATGTGGCAACTGTAAGGTAGTGTTTTCTTTACTATGAAATGGCATGATGCCATTCAAATAAGGGCATAATATTTTATTAATATCCATTAATTAGAAAATGTTTGGGACTTCTTCAGTACATTAAATATTTTGTCATTCCATAAAATTGAATTCTTCATTATAATAAGCTATTAATTTATTTCCAACATACAAGCTGCTAAGAAATGTAGGCACTTAGAGGATAAAAGGAGAGATTAACTATTAATACAATGTGTTGTCAATATTTGGCACACTACTTAACATGACTATTATCTACTACAATCTACAGAAAACATTCTTCATGCTCCCACTGTATTGCTAGAGTGCCATATGGCCATGCTTGTTTTTCTTCAAATAATTTTTACATAAACAGCTGGTGAGCTGTTTTCCTTGTAACATGGCACATATTTTTCAAGACAGTTAAGAAGGACTGATGTAACACCAGTGTCTCCAGTGCTTTTCATGTCAGGGTTGTAAGGAACCTCAAATGTATTCAAAAATTCCAAGTTCATTCTGTATTTTGGTTGTTTTGGGGGGAGACTTTTTTTTTTTTAAGTTACTGCGGAGCAAAAGGACTACATTTTCCCACTTTCTGCTGATATAATCTTTGAAATAAAACTGAATGTAAATGAATGCTTAATCACACAATAGACAGTCAAATTATAAAGTCTTGTGGAAGCTCTTTAATATTCATTTAATTAAAAGTGGTGTTCAGCTAGCCTAGAAATTGACCTCTGTCACCTTAGATAAAGGTAAATCTGAGCTGACTGGCAGCACAGGGATTATTTCACTTACATGGTAGTCAATTTATTCAATTTACTGTTTTATCCTATGCAATTCTGAGGGAACAGTATAAACAGTAACTAAAACTGAATAAAAGATGGATTTACAATCTTTTCCTCAGATATCAGTGATGCTTTTTCAAGACTATGCACCAAGGTCTGTTTCACCCAGTGATATCAGGTTGCAACAAGCTTTATGTGAGTTTAAATTTCCCAACATATTCACCTGAAAAGTTTTTCAGCACTCCTTCCTCTCGCTTGTAAAGACAGATGAAGTATGAGAGTTTTTATTTTATAAAGCAGATATATATAAAAGGAAAATCAAAACTTTTAGAAACAGGACTAAAGGATGAGAAAATGCTTTACAGATTTACTTATAAAGGTTTTCTGTTGTTTTCACAAGTATAAGGTGTGATAAATATTTTATGTTTTACTAGTGGCCAAAGCAAGCATTTGTGAAGAAAACACCATGTGGTAGTTGACAACTGTTGAAAACCCTTTATTGAGATTTGTGGAGAATATAAAACTTCAAGTGAGTGAACTGCTGTCAGAAAAGTAGGGTCAGTTTCCCTGTCTTTTGTCAGAAAGTCGCAGTGATTCACATGACACCAGAAAGATTTCTGGAGGAGTACAGGAGTAGGACTACCTTGAAATGGTTACTCGATAGCAGGTGAGCAAATTAGCTCCTGTCAGCAAGAACCTATAGTAAATTCTTCAGCTCGTGGAGCTGGTACTTGATTTAGCACTTGATGTAGGTTTTCCTGCATGTTTCAACAGACATTATCTGCAGATTAAAGCGGTAAACTGATGGATAAAATTACATGCTCTTGAATTTTACAGGGAATTGCAAGCACTCCTAAAAATAAATTAAAATATTTACCAATAGTAAACCGGCTGGGTTTTTTTTTAAAAAATAATACTTTTAGTGGAATGTGTAGAAATTCCTGTTGGGCTTATCCCTTTTTTGTTTGCTTGGTTGGTGTTCTTTTTTGGGTTTTTCATTTGTTTGTTTGTTTGGTTGGTTTGGTTGGTTGTTTGGTTTGGTTTTGGCTTTTATTTTACTAGCTGCAGGTCTTACTTGAAGCAATTTCCCATTAAAAAATAATTTCAAGAATTAAAAATTAATTAGTTAATTTTACCTAAATTTAATCATTTTTAGATATCATCAGTGACAGATTAAGAATGTGTCAGGCCTGTTTAGACTGATACGAGCAGAAGTTATTCAACAGCTAGCTAAAATGGATGAAAGAATGAAAATTTATCAATTCCAGAGAGGAAAAGTAAATGTCCCCACTGCTATTCTTATTCATCCTGCTCCAAATCCAACAATCCCCTGGTAAACGCTGCTTCACAGAGATCCATATCACTTTTTGCTTGTCAAAGAAACTGTGATTTGCTCTAGACTGGGTCCTGAAGCAGTCTACTATCTCTGCTACCAGATGCTGAAAAAAGAAACCAATCTCCTGGATCTCTCTCCAAAAAATCTACCAAATAAGAGGAAAAGCTGGGTCTGTAAATGGCCCATCTCTCCAACTGCACATATTCCCAAGCAAGTGGAGGAATACCAAAGAGAGGCACAAACACCAGGAATGGCAGAGGATGTCACCATCAGGATGTGACACTGACCCAAAAGGACCTTCTGCTCAATGGGAAAGTGTTTCCAAGTTCAGAGCGTAAGGAGGGTGAAGATGCCAACTGCTTACTCAACACACATGTTCCAATTTTCTTTGTGGGTGCAGAACATCGTCATAACCACTCAGTGTAATTATTTTGTCCCATAAAATCGAACGTATTTGATAATGTTGGCCTATTTTCCTTTTTTTGTTTGTTTTTCCAAATTACTTATTACATATTAGCTATATTTTCTTATTGAAATTGTGTAGTTACACTGCCTTAGAGTGGTAATAATGTTCATATGGGAGACCGCTTTGCATTGTTGAAATTGCCTTTTATGAGACCGTAACTGTTTTAATCTGGTACTCACATTCTGCTGTTTAACTTGTGTTTGTAAAACGCAGGTATTACTTCTGTTGTACCATACTAGTTATGAAAGACTTAGCACTCAAGGGATCAAAACTCTGGCAAACTCTTTATTGCAGTGCTAATAATAATAATAATAATAATAATAATAACTAAACTTAAAATTAACTGAATATAGTGGCAGTAAATGTTTGTTGTGGGAATTAGTGAATATGGGAACACTGAAGAAGTCTAAATACTGAGTTTTAGACTGGATGTGATTTTTATCCCTACAAAGAAATTTATTTTGGAAAACAAGGAATATTTAAACTTCAAACATCTGCTGTATCTATGTAAGGTGTTATATTTTAACATTTAAGAAGTATTTTGTTTCCTTGAGTCTTTTATTGAAAACCTAATTGCTCCTGTAAAAAGTAGAAAAAAATGGGGAGGTGATTCTTTAGCTTCGGTTTTAATCAGGGAATATGTATTTTAAATGAACCTTTAAATGTACTACTCTTACAAGCCTGTAAACATTCACCTTTTAAACAAGATGCATTCAACTTGAATAAATATTTTGACACATCAGTCAGGCATTGATTAAATTAGTTCTCTAAATCATCATCTAAATACTTCACTGAAACAGGGTAAAGTGATTACATCTTCCACACAGTAAATTCCCATTTAGTTCTAATACTAAGGGGAAAAGAAAAAGTCTTTGAGCTGCAAAATTTGAAGTCAAGGTAAAGATTAAAGGACTGATCACTGAGCTAATCTCCTCTAACCTTGCACTAGCAGGCAATGGAATTGCTGCTATTTAATATTGTTTGAAAAGAGCTCTGACTTTGATAAGGAACAGCACATGGATGTGAGAAAAAAAAAATATTTCCAGAGACAAATAAAAGTGTTCCCTCAATACATCATTGAGACATTTATTTGCATTTTTTGTTGTGTGACAAAACTTCAGAACAAGTAGAAGTGCATATGGACACAAACACAGACACAGAGATAAGTTCCTCATTCATTATCAGGTCAATATTAAATCCTAATATTAAATCCCATGACTAAGGAGAACTCACTGTTTTGCCTCTAGGAATCTTTTGTGAAGATAATTTATATTTTCCTTGATATTCATGAAACAATTTTTGTCACAGGCCTTTACTCTTGGTCAGAGGTCAG
The DNA here is from genome assembly GCA_013400735.1 of Pomatostomus ruficeps. Taxonomy (NCBI): domain Eukaryota; kingdom Metazoa; phylum Chordata; class Aves; order Passeriformes; family Timaliidae; genus Pomatostomus; species Pomatostomus ruficeps. Next base: position 59,292 of record VYZT01041564.1, on the reverse strand, counting down.
AATAAGTTTCTGAAGGAACATGTCCTGTGTCCCTAAGACGCTTGAGAACATCTAAACCACATGAATCCATCTAGGATGGCTTTTTAGATCTAATCTTTATATGAGAAATCCCCTGTCCAATAGTTTTAAAAATAAATTAATTAAATATATAAAAAATTTCATTTCTACAGTAAAGGAAACTGAGGTTGAAAAAAAGTGTAATGATCTTATTAAAAAGAAGCTAAAATAATTTTATATTCTGAAAATTGATATCAGATTTAATCATTTAAATCCAAATTTAAATGTTGCTGATGCTCAAAAAAAAATGAGTTAACCAATTTTGCCTCAGAAATGTTTCAATCTGTGCATGTTTTACTTACACCATATGTTTTTGTAGCTGAAAGATATTCAAAATTTAATCAATGTTATAACAGAAAATGAAGTTCTACCAGCTTATTAGGCAGTAGGAAGTTGGGTTTTTAAAACCTACTCAAAGAAAAGTTTCACATTAAAAAGGTCATAATCACACTATTTAGGTACATTAAATACAAATTCACTTGTGTGATATAGTGAAAATCGTTGGATATTCTAAACTTTGCAGAAGTGGGGATGTGATAAAGCAACTGAAGTAAGAGCACGGGAGGACTCTGGGATCTATCGTGCAAAATGTGATGCTCCTTTTTCCATACCTCTACACCATTTTTTATGCGCAGTTCTCTACTGCAGTAGAGAGTCGTTTGCTGTGCCTTTTGTGCCCCGACACCCTCAGCACAGGATCCTGTGGCTGCACTTTGGCTTCCAGTGCCCATCACCTGACCTCCTTGGCGAGCTGGAGGCAGCGCTGTGAGGGCAAGGGTTCCATGCACTTTGCAGCCTGGACCAGGAGTGAACGTCCCCAGGCTCCTTGGAGAAAAGAAAAAATTACAAAACCCACATGGAAATGCTAGATTGTTGTTTTTTACAAACATTTGACTTTTGCAAGGCAACTTATGAGCATATACATTTTCAGCTTTGCTGTCTCTTGCTGGCAAAAGCAGGCAGCTCTCTTTATCTCAAGATAAAGAAAGGATCTTTGAAAAAATAAATAAGACAAGTAACAACTTGTGATAGGCTTGTGAAAACCAAGAGAATAGCATCACTTCCTTTTTCTTCTTAGTGAGTAGCATTCCTGCTCAGTCACTCTGTGAGCAAGATGTGAGGAAAGAAAGGCTTCATGGATCAGCTTAGGGTACCGTTATGTGGAGACAAGGCAGGACTGGCCCATCGATCCTACTGTGGCTTTCACAGATTTCTGGAAACATTTATTTTTAATTTACTATTTTAGCATATGTGTAGAAAACAGGTTAGGGAAACAGGCTCTGAATTTAGGGATTTTATGTTTGCAAGGTGACCTCATCAGTGTATTCAAGAGTCAAAACAGCTGGATGAGCTTTTCTTTATGAGTATTGATTCCACTGAGTTAAACAGTCAAAGAAGATGGAAACAACTGCAGCAGAAACCAAGAGGAATTATATGTTTAGTTCTTGGTATATCCTCCAGTCCATGGTATTTTGGACAAAAATTATCCCCTTTTCACAGACCTGCAATACTTCCAGATAGTGTTTTGGGGACAATTCCATGGCACTTACTGTAGAAAAAAAGCAACATCAAACTCTGTTTGACTTAATTACACAGTTTAAGTCTAGAGCAATATATCAGTTGATTTAAGTCTGACTGAGAATCTAGAACAATGTTGTGGTTTTATATTACACAAAGAATCTATTCAATAAAAACAATCATCTCAGAATTACCTTATCAAAACAATAAAAAATAAAAAAAAAGACCAGGAATTAAATGAATAAAAATTAAAAATTAAAATACAAGACAATATAAATTGTGTACGAATAGAACTTACAGAATCACAGAATCACAGAATCAACTGGGTTGGAAAAGAGCTTTGAGATCATTGAGTCCAACCTATGAAGGCATTTAGCTTTCCTAGACGGAGAAATAGAGTTTTGAACTAAAACGTCTTTTTTTTTTTTTGTTTGAGTAGTGGAATTTTTTATTTCTGTCTCCAAATTTTTTCTTTCCTCACTACAAATGTTAACTTTCTAAACAGAAACTGTCATTAATATATGCAGGAGAGCAGAGAACTGAAGTTGTACTTGGTCATACAATTTAAAAATCTTTTGGTTTATACAACATCTATTAACACTATGTTTCAAGATATGTTGTACAATGCATTAATGAAATTGTCACTCTAATCAATATAAATTAGAATTTATATGGAGAGTGAAATTACAAGAAGAAGAGAGAATCTTTAAAAGGGCAATTTTCAAAGATAGGCAGGTAAGAAGTGTAAAACACTGTTCCAGATTTTATATTCTGTGTAGGAAAAGATTATTGATAATGAACACTCTCAGCATTGTGAATAGGCAAAAAAAAAAAAAAGGATGTCCGATGACATAGGTAGTTGAGGAAGTTGTAGTTAGAGTCTTTAGAAGCAGATAACACAGTTCTTGAAAGTACAATACTAAATAAAAAAAATCATGTAGCAATGACCCCTTTCTATTGACTATAGTATAAATTCCCAAGTATCCATCAACTTGATTTTCTCATATAGATTCATGAATATAGCTGTAGATTCTTCATTGAAAGTTTACAATTGAGAATGAGTGAATGGAAAGTGTGAGTTCAGATTTCATTCTTAGACAACTAAGAAAAAATAACAAAAGTTAAGCACCGATAATGCCAGGTTTTACAAAAAAAAGGTGTCAAATAGAAATACATTTTTAGCTGGATCCTTCATATTGAGAATAAAACAGACATCAGTTCATTGCCATCTATTGTTTATGAAGTAATCAGGGGTTTGATTTCTTTTCCTCTGTCCAAAGCCTTGCCAATAGCTGCAGTTATTGTGCAGAAAGATGATTAGAGGGATGGAGCACCTTTCTCATGGGAAAAGGCCAGGGCAGTTGGGGGGTTGTTCATCCTGGAGAAGAAAAGGCTTCGAGGAGACCTTAAAGCACCTCCCAGCACCTAAAGGGGTCCAACATGTGAGCTGGAGAGGGACTTCTTACAAAGACATTAGAAACTGGACAAAGGACAATGGCTTTAAACTGAAAGAAGGCAGGTTTAGAGTAGATATAAGGAAGAAGTTTTTACAATGAGGGTGGTTAAACACTGGGAGAGGCTGTCCAGAGAGGTGGTGGATGCCCTGTGCCATGACACATGCAAGGTCGGGCTGGACAGGGCTCTGAGCAACCTCATCTAGTTAAAGATGCAGCGATGCTCGTTGCAGGGGTTTTGTACTAAGTGACCTTTAAAGATCCTTTCCAACCCAAGCTATTCCATGATTCTATGATCGATGGAAGCACTCTCAAGGGTAGTGAGTTGAGTATATAAAAACCGTTTTTATTTGGGCTGAAAGGGAAGCTCTGTCTTCTTCCCCTTTTCTCTCTTTTTGAAATATGACAGATGGAAAGTATAATTAATGTAATTGTGAATATCTACAGAGACATGCTCAGTTTTGAACCAGACACCTCAGCTGTGTTATCCATCTTTTTATAGTCAATGGAGAGACACAGTGCTTTTACAGCACAAAACACATGGACTAATTTAAATACCTATTTTAGATTAAAATAATCATGCATTATAACTTTCCACTGCTTACAAAGGGAACCTGATGAGATTCTTGTAGGTCTTAGCCCCATTTATACAAATTAGATCAATTTAATTATATGCTAAGGGTGTGCACATGCAATAGCATCTTTATGAAGAAACTTTAAGGGTAAAAAGAAAAGTTTTTATTTCCTTTGAAAAGATTCAAACTACTCAGTGGTGTGTGTTAGTCATGATATCAAGAAACAACTTTTATTGACCTGAATGGTCTTCACTTTTTAATGTATACAAATGTTCTTAGACATCAGAGGGAAGTTGAAAAATCCCTGTTACTCTCTGGGGCAGTAGGAAGAGGTGGTGCAACATGAAGTGGGATGTCCTATTGAGGCAGTAGGAAGAGAATGTGATCCCTACGAATATCACAGACACAAGAGGGAACAGGAGAGACCCCAGAGAAGCACTCCTTGTTTCTTTTTTAAGGCCGTACTTTATTTTTTCCATTTCCCCTATATCCTTTTTCTTTTTTTCTTTTTTAAACGTACATAAATACATTTAGTTCTAGGTTAAAAGTAGCGGCTGTAAACCTGTTGGAGGGCTCTGTAAATAAACCAAAGGGAATTGTAGTGGTATTGCAAGAGTTCCTGCTGAAACTGGGGGATCACCATTTTGGGGTACATGCTCAATTTCTCACAGAAACAAGACAAGCAAAAAAATATCTTCATTCTGACTTTAGCTGATGGGTCCGAGGCACAAACTGCCTAACAGCTGAACTAGGGACAAAGAATAATACTCTAACTGCAGCAGAATGTCATGCAATAGATATGTAAATACTTTTATGCCTCTTAAAACCATCATCATCTGTGCTGGTTTCTGTCACTATTCTATACAACATTCATTTATATTGCCAGCCCTGCCCCAGGCATCAATGACAAAACCTTTATTTTGTATGGATATGTTAGGGCAAGCTTACCTATATATAGCTAAGTTATAGTTGCATAGCATGCATACAGCAGTCAATACATATTTTTGTGTTCTAAGATTTCGATAGTTTTTACTTTCTATTGAAAGTCTGAATAATTTTCATCAGAATAAATAGTGTATATCTATAACATAAATATACATAGATTGATAGATCTCCTTTTATTAAAAAATTGACACAGGTTGGATTCCTTGCCAAGGAGAACATTCAAAGCTATTGGGTGGGTTTTGTCCCACCACCCACTCAGAGTGGCAAAAAACCTGTAGACTTGTAGAAAACATGTAGAAGCTTAGGATCTACATAGAAAAAATACTTTGCCATGAACCAGGGAGGTGGGACTGTGTGATCAAAAATTAACTTATTCATAGTTTTTTATCAAATATGAACTCTTTATTATAATTAGAGAAGTAGAAGGTAAGATAAACAGTTTTGAGCACATTTTGCATATAGGATGGGAAAAAAATGAGCAGAATTTAGCCACAATGGGAACAACAGCAAAAACCAAATATCAGTGTTATAACTAAAGCTGTGAATTGTTTTCTTCTCAAGACATTAAATGACTTCCCCTAAAGGTGTGGGAAAGGGGGATATTTCACACGGAGGCTTAGCAAAGAGAGATACTCCACAAAGCTCAAGAAAATCTTCGCTGGGAGAAATGTGTCTGAAATAGAGGTTTTGGTGTTTCAGGAGGACAAAATTGCTCTTTAGGGAAAAGAAATTTCAGGCAGGATTTAATGTACAATTGGTTTTTTGCCAAAGGTGGGATATATTTTTTATTGCCCAAATTGCAGAGTGACTTTTGTCGTAGTTGCTTTACAGCATCCTCTAAAAATCCATCTTCTCATTTCAAGTGTTAGATCTGGACAAATCTGCAGAAATAAGCTACAAGACATGTTTGATACACTGGGATTTGGCTGAAGATACCATGGAGATGTCAGTGGTGATCTTTGCAGGTCTACTGCAGTTGGCACTCAGGGGCACTTTGCTATTAGGGGGAATTAAGACACAAATCAATGCCTAGAAATGGTGCCAGTGAAATTACAAAAGAAGGAGACAAGCTTAGAGTCAGGAAACCTTACAGAGAGGTGGAGTGTTATGTACCACAAAGAAATCTGGTAATGCTCCAGGAGAAAACCTAAGCCACCACTTAAAACTGACATTTGTGTTTAGTTTATACAGTCTGAAGGAAAGGGGGGTGGCCAGCACTTTGTATAATTAGATGTATTTTCCATGGCCCATCTGTAGTCTTTCAAAACTGTGAGAAATATTTGTGCACACAGTGAGCTTCTGATGAATTTTAAATTGAAATATTTGTTCTTGGGAAAACCACTGTGCTCTTATCTTGGCTATTTAACTGATATGGCCTCTTTGCAATTCAACCATGTAATCACAGTATAACAGGTGAGAATTAGTGGATCAAAGTGAAATGTTCAGGAACACACAACCTATCTTTTGAGAGAAATAAAAACAAATTGCCTCTCGGCTTAGCTCTAGCAGAGACAGTTGCTCTTTATTTACTGCCCAGTGAACCACATGCAGTATTTAACAAAGAAAATAAGTTTTAAAAAAATCTCATTCTTTGAAGCATTATTTGATATTGTTAGATTTTAATTTCCTGAAATAAATAACAATTACTAGTGGAAAAGTTCTTGCCAGTATCTGCTGATGTCGTTGTATTGCTGGCTTAAAAACAAAATATAAAAAGTTTCCTGTAGTGAATTTTGCATTAAATCTACTACACAGAAATGCACTTATAGAAAATTAATGTTTCACAGATTTTCTATTGAGAGAAGCAAAAAAACCCCAAACTCCCCAAACCCAAACAAACAGTAAAACAAACGTACACACAAAAATCCAAACCAAACCAACAAACAAACCTCATTTCAATTAAGGACAGAAAAGGAAAGGAATCCTAGGACATACGTCTGTTGATGAAAAAGGAAAAGTAAATAATTCAAAATATCATTTAGAGTTTCCAGTATATGTTCAGTATTCAGTATCTGGTTTCTGGTGTAAATGTTTAATGTGGTATAGCAAAGGTCGAGAGAAAGTTATGACAAGTAACATTTTGCTCATATTTTCAGAGTGTATGCAGGCATGTAAAATAGTATGCCCATACACGTAAAAATATTTCACATTTTCTATGAATTACTTTGATATTTAAGTGCAGTAGATATTCGTGGGAACAGAAGTTTTAAATCTCTGTTCTTTTAGCTTCAAACCAGTTCTTTATGCTAACAAAAGTTAGTGGCTTTCAAAAGTGTAAGCAGTAACACTGGATAGAGAATATGTATTTGAAAATTCTCTGGTAGAAAATATCCTGCTTGCAAACTGAAATATTTCAGAGAAAAAAAAATGTTTATAAATTTGGAATGAGAAACATTTTGAAAATTATAATACTTCTTGGAAGGGATTACATTTTTGGCCTATTAAATAATATTATAAAAGCATGTAACTGCACAAATGAAGCATAATAATAAGCCTTCTGCTGTCCATACTGTCTTCTCCAAAAGCAGACCTCCTTTTCCTTGTATTCAAAATACAGATCAACTAAAACAGATTTTTTAAGTCCATCAACAAGGTCTTCTCCAAAGTATACTAAGTTAATTATCAGATATATGATTTTTAATGTTATTTATATCCTTCTCTGATTTTCTTTAATTCTTTTGCCCTGAAATTAAAAAGAAAGAAATAAATCATACTGCTATCTTAAAAACCAAATAAACTAACAAATTAAAAAAAAAGAAAAACAACCAAAAACTTACAAAATGATCTCTGTAACCCCCTTTTTTGCTATAGATTCACTAAGTGTGTCAACTCCTGTTTAGATTCCCTGTTCCTTCTGCTTATCATGCAGCCTCACAGATACAGCTTCAGCAGCTGCTGTTTACACCCAAGCTTCTTTCAGAATGCTTCTTTCTATAGATCTAAATAAAAAGATGAGGGAAAATATTTAATACATGCAGAGGGTTTCATGGCATAAAAGTGTAATGCCGGAGCCATGTTCAATACCCAACATAAGAAGGGCTCAGGAATTCTCTTCTTCCTTCATAGCTGTCACTGGAGGTGAGTTTATCTCCTAGAAAGACATTTCCTCTCTGATTTAAACACTTGAGAAAGTGAGGGTCCATTCAGCTAGCCAGCATTCCAAACACAGATTGCCAGATTTAAGGTCAAACTCGAGCTTTCCCTCACATCTCATCCTATGCGCAATATACAGAATCTTGTTATTTTTCTACTCCTTGTATAAGACTGTGTCAAGCCATCAGCCATAAGTGCAGAATATCACAGAGGAGAAGAGAATTTAAAGAGGAGGTTCATCTTTAGAGCCTTTTGAGGTTTTTTTGCTTCTTTGAAAATATCAGAAAGTCCCTGATGGCTTTGCCCTGGGAAGAAGCATTCTCATACTGGTATCATGACTAGAAGACCATCACCTCCAAATTCTATATATGTAAAATGTATTCATGCTTTAGTAACCCCATCCTGCATCTCACTAGTATTTATTTTCTAAATTTCTTCTGAATTTATTTTTGCATCTCCACAGTACTAAAGGGGGGAGGAAGGTATACTAGCTATTTCAGTGGACTGCAGCAGGACCACGTGCTATTAAAAAGTATACCATAAAATCCTATTTTGGCAGAGCCCATGGATATTATTATGATATAGTGGACAGGTGCCAAATGTGTACCTTCAATCCTAATGGTTCCTATTCTTGGTAAAGTAGAATTTTATATGAAAAAAGAAAAGAGAAAGTAAAAATACTTGGTGTAACTTTGAATTGGCATTCAATGAAGCAGTAGATTATAAAAATTCAGAACAAATTGAGATTGTTTAGTTACGTCCAAAATTTAAGGAGTCTTCAGATATTGGAAAAACTTGGCAGCATCTACAGCTGGGACTTAAGAAACTACAGGACATTTAAAATCAATGAACTGTTTAAATTTTCTGTACATTCATGTGGAAATCATTACAGTGCTATTTTTGTAATGTGAGACAGTAACAATTAAGGAGAAGAATTTAAATACAGAAAGAAAATTCAACCCATGCAATTAAACATAAAAGAGTGTTCAAGAGAACATCCCACATTAGCACAAAATCAAAGTATGTTTGCTAATTATTAGAAATATAAAGAAGGTGGAGTGCATTTATATCTTGTTTTATATCTTGGTTTTATTTGTGCTTCTTGGCCCATTACACCCTACACTGAGCTAGCAATTAGTACCAGAAGCCAATACAAGTGCTTGAAAACCTGCCCATGTAAACTATAAATAGAAACTGCAACTTTGCTTCTTTAGTGATATTTAGAAGTTTCTGATAATAATGCTAGCAGCTGGGATGGAGAATGAAAATTCATAGGGAAAAAAATAACTTGAGAAGAAAATAGGAAGGACACTATTCATCTTCAAAGAATGTTGTAGCGATGGTGATGTGACAGTGAGGGTTTGTTTGTTTTCCTTTATTTCTTTCTCCATGCAAAAAATCTAGGCTTATCCTTTCTGAACAACTGATAAAAATCATCAGTCTCTGTTGTTAATTCCGGTTAATTCTGAAGTCCAAACTTTGTTATTGCCTGTTATTACAAGTTTTGGCAGAGATGTATATCCTAGTTTTTGCAGAATTAGGGTTTTTCTAGTCCTCACTACACACACAAGAAGCTAAGTGCATGAAAGCTGCAATGTATTGCTTGCATATTCTGAAGTAAAATTGGTCAGGATAGATTAGATAGATAGATAGATAGATAGATAGATAGATAGATAGATAGATGTATTTATTAGGTATAAAAATACCAGTGGTTTCTGTTGTTCTCTCTGTCTTCTGAGATAGCCTAGCATCAAGAATTTTGGTGCCTGTATTTGACAAAACTGTTCAATGGTTATTTCAGACTTCAAACTAGGTTTTATGTTTCATTAATCTTAGGGAAATGGGTGTCTGTCTTCTTCATTCCTAAAATCTGACCAAATCTCCATGTTTTTCTTCTGAGGCAACACTCATCCTCTCCTTACAAAGCTGAACCGATCTGGAAAAAAAGGAAATTTCAAACAGAATATAAAGAAGTCTGACTCTATCCCAGCTCTTTACATAATTACTTATGCTGAGTTCTCCATCCATGCTAATGGTTAGATAGGTGCATGCATTTTAAATGCTTTTTTTCTTAAAGAAAAAAATCCCTTATTCTAGGTTTGAATTAAAAGATAAGCAGAACTAGGTGAGTCAAGTAAGTGAGGAGAAATATTTCTCAGGACAGAAAGGGTTTTGTGAATGTAGTTTCCAATTTATGCAAATGTAGAATGCAACAGTTTCCACCCTCTTGATTTTACTAAGTGATTTGAGTCTTACTAGTATTTTTTTTTTTTNTCTTACTAGTATTTTTTTTTTTTTAGTTTTATTATCTAAAATTTAACAACCAGTTTCCTAAAAAACATGAATTATTTACACGTGTAAGGAACTAGAGAGCTTAGCTTATGTTTTGCTGTTTCAAGTTACATATATTTAATGCTGAAAAAAGGTGAGTTAAAAATATTAATATAAATATTTTTGCAGTGATTTGTATCATTTTATTTGATAAATACAGAAAGGAAACTGTATTTTAATTAACAGTGCAGAAAAATAATCTGATATTCGATTGATGGGTTTTTTTCAATAAAATTTGAAAGTGTTGTATACAAACCAAATGCAAAATACATTTTCAAAAAAACCTGGAGTACTTAAACTAAAATATTAATGAATTAATTTCTTTTTGAGGTAGTTGGGTTATTTCCAGTTATATCAACACATAATTCTACAAATATCATGTCTCAGCATTTCTAACCTACTTTTTATTCATGGATCAGAAAAGGAAAGCAAGCTTTCATATTTTGTCAGTTAACAAGATGGTTTAAAGCTAAAAGGAAGCAAAGATCATGTCTTTATCAAAAGAACAGTCTACAGCTTTCAAAAACTGGGTTGTGTAGGCAATGATACTCTTAATTTACATGGTTTATTTCTTCAAATCTGTGGTGGCTTAAATGCATTTCTTATAATATAATATTTTTGTTAAATTTAAAATTTTACCAAGGACATTAGAATAATTTTATACTAAAATACATTTGGCTTGTCATTTCCTTTTTATCTTGACATTTTTGGGGTTTTTTTTAAACAAGAAAGCCTGTGTTTAATTGAATTTTTTAAAAAAATTGAAAGGGTTTTCTTTTTATTCCTTTGCACCATGTATATTTCAAACTCTTAATTAGGAATGTTCACATCAATGAACATGTTACTTTTTATATTCTGTTATCTTCACTTTTCCATTCTAAAACTGTTCTGTGAAACATTTTCTATTGAATGTAAATTATAGAAAAGAAATCCAGAGAATCAAACATGAGTTTAACTACTTGTGAAGTAAAGAAAATACCCTGGATTTGCAGAAATGCATTTGCTATTTTGTCACAGCAGTGACTAACCCTATTTTCTCCAAGAATATGGTGGCTGGATCAAAATAAGTGAATGTAGGTTTAAAAAAAAAATGTATAGACACCTTGTAAATCCATATTGCATCAGAGTGCCAGTCTGACTATAAATGTGGAGATGGGTAACACTGGAGAACTTCAGGTTTGAGCCCTGCTGTTCACTCCCAAGTCCTACCATCTGCGCTGCAAATATTGGAATGAAGTGTGTAAGACTCCTGGATGTGCAGGGATGCAGCTGCCTGTGCGAGAGCAGCACAGAGAGATGTGGCCCAACTCCGTGGCCCGGTGTGTGCCAAAGCAATCCTCACACCATGGAAAATCAGGCCACAGATTTGAGGGTTGGAACAGCTTCAGAGCTGCGCACAGGTTTTATCTACTCGGTTCTACATATCGGAGTTTTCTAAGATTTTGAAATGCATTGGACCACTTACACATCTTCAGTTTTTAGACAGAACATGTATTATCTTCAGCGCCTTCAGAAATGAATTTATATTTTTGTGATGTGAAGGAGAAGAATCAGAAATGTATATTTCTGTTTCTGTTTGCATATTGTAGTGTTAGAACAGGTGGATAATCAGCTAAGTCTGAGTTCTGTCCCTGACTAATATTAAAATGCCAGGGCTTCATGGAAATGCCAGTGTTCTTTGATCTATTCTTCAGTGATACAGTGATTTAAACACCCCTCTTGTCTTTACATGAAGGATTATGTACACTGACTACAAGACCTCAGTATTAGGCTTCTCTAAAATGAGATCACTATCATTCAGTCATTGCAGCAGCTTTGGAAAGACACAGTTTTCTTTTCAATAATTGCTCTTTCCAATAACTGCATGCTGTAACTGCACACCCTTAACCACAGTGAAGGTAAGAGCAGTCACCCAAAACTGTTGCATCCTTTTTGAAGAGCCTTTGACCTTACAAAACAAGAATTTCCACAAAGAACATCTCAGCCTTTCAAGTCTTTCATTAGCCATCCCACCAAGATTGTCAGTTGCCTGGCCTTGTTCCCAGCTAAATGATCTGGATAGAATGACACATCACATCTTTCAAAGTGAGTTTCAAACATACCAAAAACTTTAAAAGTTTAAAACTTTTTTTGAGCCCTGTAAGCCTCTGTTTCCTGCTTCCTTTATGATCATCCACTGGAAGCATTCTGGGCTTTCTCAAATCGGACCAGCTAAAGCTTGCTTGGGAAAGTGTCTAATGCAAGAGGACTTTCTTAAACTTGTAGTTCTGGTGAATCCACATAATTCCTAAGTTCCTCTGTTTCTTGGATGCGAGGAACACAAATGCCAAATTTCTTTCCCAAACTGTCCCCCAGGCACAGGCAGCAACGATAGATGTAAATTATGATTCTATTGTGTATTTCCATACTCAGCAGGGGCAGTACATTTTCCTTGCACTGAGTAGGAAAGTATGGTAGGTCAGTTAATTGAAAGTTTGGTTAGAGACATGGCTGGAACTAGGACTGAAGAGTCATGGAATGTGACATAATAATCATTGTATCTCATTTACCAAAGAGAAAATTACTTACATTTTTCACATGTGCTATAGCTGATGCTGCCTGAGCTGTCATAGGAGCATTAGGCAGTTTTGATATTAACCTGGTAATTATTGAATCAGGTGAGTTGTCATAGCAAGGACCTGAGGAGAGGATAATTAGGGAGAGAAAGGGAGTGATAAAGTAGATGTTTTCTTTGAAAACAAGAGGAAGAGGGAATGCAGAAGCTGGAGCTGTTTCTCATCACAGCTTCAGGCTGAGATGTGATCCTCTGGCCATAGCTTCATGGAGAGCCCCTTCCACAGAAATTCCCATGGCAAGGGGGTTGCAACTAGCGGTTCTGTGAGGTCCCTTCCAACCCAAAGTGTTCCCTGATTCCATGACTGTGTGAGAAGGTTCACCCAGAAACAATTCTTCCACCTTGCACATCAGCACACATGGACCTTTGATGTCTCAGTAAACAAGAAACAGAGATATCCTGGCTACAGGCAGCTTCTCCAAAGAGGAAATCATTATTAGGATTAACTCATGATGAGGAGCAAAAAAACAAAGCTATTACTTAATGGGATATGCATTACATGTGGAAAAGTGGTAAGGTCCTGGAATAGGCATTCCAGAGGCTATCCAGGCCCAGGTCCAGGTCTAATAAAAGGCTGATGGTTTGTGCTCTGTCATATCCATATGTAGCCCCCACAGCTGTACTCATGGAAACACCAGTCATATTCAAAGAGAAAGACAGGACAGTGGACACTCTCATGTAATTTGTCTTCAAAATGCTTACAGAATGTTAAAATAGCTGCAAATTTTGCATCCTAGTGAAGGTTTTACTCTTTTTAATTTGTAGAAGGGTCAACTAAACAAAGGGTCATTGGTTCTGGCAATTTAATTGCAGCAATGTCTTTGGCCAGAAAAAAACCTTAAGTAAATACTTACTTGTTTGGCTTTGTTTTTTACCTCCTGTAACTCTTGTAATGTCTTTTATTAGTAAAAACATAAAACGCAGGTATGTAATGAATAGTTCTAATAAATCTCATCAGAGAGTAACAGGGATTTAACATCTTTCTACCTGATTTTTTTTTCTGCTACTATAATCAATCAAGTGGAATTGCAATTATAGTTTCATTAACATGACTATAGATTAGATCTGTCAATTTTTCCATTTAATAAGTAAGTATATATTCATATACATGCCTCTATTTTTACCAGGGCCTACAATTCAGCCCATGAAATTAACTTCAGATAGAAATTTCAACTGAGAATTTTTCCCATCTTTTGTTGTTGTTCTTGAAATGTCATTATTTTGAACTTACTTTCAGACATTCTGGCCATTTGTAGTATGAAGAACACAGCATTTAAAATTAAATTAAAACCTCCACATTTTCATTCTGCTCAAGTAATTGTGTCATTCCAGAATAGTTTTTTAAAGCTAATTAATAACAAGTAATTTTTTATTGAAAAATTATTCTCTCATTCTATTTAAAACTTGGTAACAAAAGTAAATACACTTCAAGCAATCAACACATTTCTACATTTTGAAAACTCTATCATAATTATTAGTCAATCAGATGAATGCTTGTAGGTGGCAGTGACCTTGACAGAGCAGAGGTATTATTAGAGGACCCCAAAGAATAGAAAAAATCCCTCATTTGGAAAAACTTCCAAGGAGACTTTACGGTCACTGCATCAGAAAAACAAAGCCCAAATAATGCATCTAAATTAAAAAAACCACCCCAAATAAAAAGCCAAAACATTATTAAGAGTATGCTTGAAATAACTGTTATTCACTGGTAGTGTCAGTCATTCACTGTCCATGAATGTACAAGTTTTCTTACACTTCAGCCTGACACGATATCACACAGCCTGGACAAAATCAGTTGCTGAATTAGAATTAAAGATAATGGAGTCTACAATCCAAAAAGGGGGTTCCTTCTTAAATTTAAGGTAAAAATAAAAATGTCTTTTTTTTTTTTAATTTGGAGCCTGAGAAGAGTCTTGAGAAAATGTTATATTCAGCACTTCTCTGACATATGTTATGAAAGGTGACAACCTCAACAGCTGTAGGTGGAATGTAATTAGCTTTATTATCCCCATTTTACAGATGGCAATCTGAGACATATAGCAGTCAAAAGCTACACAATGCAGAGATTATAACACAGAACGCTTTTTTTTTTCCCCTGTGATAAAAGAACTTCCAGTGATTTTATTAAGCATTATTTGTATCTCACTGTGGGAAAAAAAAAAAAAAAAAAAAAAGAACTCTCAATTTTACCAGCCCTCAGTCCTACACTAAATCCTGCAGCAGTTTGGACTGCCATTCAGGCAAGTCTTGTTGCAACCACACCAGAGTGTTAAAGACACTTTACACGGTTTTTATGTGTTACACCATAAATGAGGAGATCAACAGGGGTTCCCTCTGGGGTCTGGGTATCCCACAGAGCTGAATTCCTAAGGATCGAGTAATTGCAAGTCCTTTTCAGAGTCTGGAAGACCTAGGTGTGAGAAAAGGCAATTGAAGTGCTTTGTTATTCAGTGAGTACGAGCAGATGTGTTCTGCAACATTAATGAGCCGATTAAGGAGGTCTGGGAAGGAGGAGGGGGTGTGTCTAGCTGCAATTTAAGGGAAGAGGGTGCTAGAGAACCTGTTGTACACGAAGTTGTACTAGACAGATATATATAATAGCATTTTGGTTTGAACAGGGTCTACATGTTTAAAAAAACGCAGCAATTTAAACATATTTTAAATTCTGGGAGATACAGCTGTGATTATTAACACCTAACTCTGGCATTCTAGAAGGGGAAAAAAAAATTTAAAAACATTGAGACGTACTCTTTCTTAGAATTTCACTGCCTAAAACTTGGGCCATAATTTTCCTGGTTGTTCAAAATACATGGTTTTTAGGGTCTTTACAGGAAGAAGGAGAAAAACAAAGGACACAGAAATTCTATATCTGATATATGGAAATGACCTACTCCTGTGAAAATGCAGATGATACAAAATATTGCAGACGCTGCTCATAAGTTTATTTCTATATTCATCTGACATTCAATCTCTCTAGGTTTTGGATTTTTTTTTGTTTTACAAGGAAATGTTTCCCAGTTTATACAATATTTTGTGGGCAGATAGTTACTGTTCTTTGCTCTGTTTCACTCAGAAATATAAATTTGTGCCTGAGCTGTCATCAGAAAGTGTTGCACCCATTAAAAAACACACCTCAAACCCTGTAGTAAACGTGTTTATGCATAGTTCTTTAGAATTACAGTCCCCATAAATGGCATGTCCTACATAAATGAAGTATAATAGCAGGATCTCTTCACTCACTGCTGAAATGCAGCCACCCTTAGAAGGGACATGTGGTTCAGCAGTGCACAGCAGCACAGGTCCTGTCAGTTGGAATTCAAGGTGGCCTGTGTGTAATCACTTGCATTCAAATTTGGTAGACACTGCAGACCTACTACACCTTTAGTTTTGTAGGACCCACATTATGAAGAGCACCTGAAGATGATATTAGTACTTCTTTCTTATTATTGATACAAAAAACCCAAAAGAAACCCAAAAGTTATCTTCTTACTCATGGCATAAACTGCCCAGTGCAAGCCACAGCATACTTCTGGGTACAGCAGGTCAACAATAGAAATTCTTGTATTAACACTGCTCAGTCATAACCCCTGCGGGAAGAAATACTTTGTTACCACTGGATTATCCTTGAGAAAGTTTTGAGAAGATGAGCACTGTTTAATGTCAGTTGCCTAAAAATGCCTGGTCACTTTGCAGCGACACTCAAATCAGTTTGGGTCAGTTAAATTTTTTTTTTTAAAGTTTTTAAATCATATCTAAAAGTTTCCATTCTAGATTTACTTGAACCTTCACTAGGTATTTAATTTAAATGACATTAGTTCAATTTTCTTACAGCTTGACTGGTAAGCGTACATTTCTGAAGAGGCAGACTTGATCAATTCCTAACTCATAGATTTAGGAGTGCTCCTACATTTTGCGGGTGCTCAGACAGGAGGTCTAATCCACTAATTCCAAGTTTTTTTCTCTTTTGCTCCCAAAGTTCAGTTTTCTCTGCCTTTTTCCTAATTCATCTTTGTATCTGCCTAGTGGAAAGTTGGCCCTCTACTAACTTACCCTGCAGAATCTTTGGGGCTGACACGGCCCTTGCAGTTTTCCTTCAGGCTCAACATCCCACTCAGTGATGTCACTGAATGTCGAATCTGAACAGGCTTTGGCTATTTTGGGTCCTCTCGGGAAAATTTCAACTGACAGCAAATATATCTCCACAGTCGCCCACAGTGATTGCCCCTTAAACTGGCATTTGTCATCTGAAAGGCCATAGCCCTGTATGCTAAAGAAAAAAATACTTCTACAGCTCTTTTTCCCCTATCCAATTTTTGCCTGCATATAATTTATTCTTCTATCACCAAAAAAACCCAACTTTGCTTATTTTAGTGTTTTTCTTGATTTCTAATAGTCATTTGTATGTACATTGTACTGTACAGTATTAGCTGAATTTAAATTTTATTATTGTTAGCAAATTCCCACATGAAAAGATGTGTAGATACACATTTCTTCCTAGGTGTGTTTATAAATGCAGATAGTTATCTTTTTCTGTGTATAAGCATTATTGTAATGTTATCAATGACAGCATAATTTAGAGCCAGTGCTGCCAAAATCTGGTGTTACCCTGCACAGAAGATGAGACTTCTGTAAGAATTAGAAATTTCATGGAAAATATATGTAAGTAAAGAAATTTTGGAGAGACACTTCCAGCAGCTTTTGTGATTTATAATGAAAGTTTATATAATTTGAATTCTAATTTTTAATTTCAAAGCTTTGTCTTTTTGGGGTTTTTTGATTGATTTTGTTGGTTTTCTTTTTTTTTTTAATAGATTAGTTTGAAATATATTTCAGTATGTGAATATAGAATTTGATTAACATTTGGTAAACGCTCATGAATTAATCAAGCCAAGGGAAAAAAATTACCTAATTTTTCAATGGTTAAAAAAAAATCTCTCATTCTAGTCTCTTACTTAAATTCAGGTAGATCATCCTTAAAGTTTGTCCGTTATATTATTAGTCTAATCTGGCAAGAGGAGTAATCACTGCCAAGGTGTTGTCTTTTTACATCAGTTTTCTACCAGTGGTAGAAACTGATTTTAATTCTTTAATATATCTGTTCATCTTTATTTTTCATTTTATTTTCACATTTCTCAACTGACTTAATTCAGGACCATAAATAGATCACAAATTAAACTATGCAACTTCAAAAACTACCATTGTTTACTCCAAGAATCGCTCTCTGACTAATCAAACACTAGATTAAGCTTGATTCAAACTGTATTCTGCTGTCCCTGGACGCAGAATTCTATGTCTGTCTTGTATGTTCCTTGCTTTCAGAATTGTCTTTATTTCCAGTTGAAATCCCACTGCTTTTATGCATTTAAGGTTCATGCCGCAGCTATTCTTCAAAAACAAATATAAAGAAAATAAGTGATGTTACATTATATATGTAATTAACATATGTTAATAATGTTAATAAGTTCTTGTTAACAAATTGATAACAAATGTTGAGTTTCTGATATAAATTTTGGTTACATATAAGATCTTGGGAAATAAAATAGATATTATCCTGTTGCAAGATTATGTGAATAGTGTCCAGAGGAATAGGTTCTACCAAAATTTCTCTCTTTCATTGGTTTGCTAGCTCAGTAGAATTAAAAATATTGGTCAATGAAATCCAGTAATTTCTTCAAGGCTTTTTTTTATTCTGATGCATGCATAAATTGAGACAGGATATATGAATACTGAAATATAAAAAAGGTGCCCAAATATATCAGTCTGATGCTGAAAGGATCTAGCTTTTGATTTGTTTTCAGTGGCATTAGAAAGAGCCTTTGGAAGCTTCTTCAAATATTTTTATGAAAATAAATTGATAAATAAAGTGATTGATGAACACTACAATGTCAATGATCATGCCAACAGTTATTTCTGGTGAAGTGTCTAAGTCTATAAATTGTATGTTAGATACTTAAACTGGGGACTAAAGATGGAGAGAGAAACCTCCACAGTATTTTTCTCTCCTTTGTAATATATTTTAGATCAAGAACACGCAGCTGGCTGGCCTCAGATTTTGGAGAGCAGGGTGTTCACTGAGGAGTGTCTGCACTATTCAGTCACAGAGTCCTTGAGACACTACTCCAAGTATTTTGTTACAATACTTTGCCTTGAACAGCTTCTCTACTCCTTTTTTTGGTGATGCCTCTTCCACACTGAATTCTGTTTTCTTTGGAAGTAATTTATATAGTTCTGTCAATTTACTGTCACACATGATGAAAATGTATTTATTGAGTGTGAACCAAGCTCTATAGACACCACTCTTCAGCAATCATGCTCATACTGTTCTGAGATCTATGACTGGAAAACAAATTGCAGCTATTCTATGAAATCCAAATAGAGATATGTGAAAATATATATATTACTGCAACACACATATTTAGATTAATTTTTGTAGCATTTTAAAAACAAAAAGCAATTTGCTGATACAATATTTAGTAAAGATTTTTTAAACTTCAAGCTAATGAAGAATTATAAATAAAGAGGTGCTTGTATTTTAATTTGAGATGAGGCAAAATTTCAAATTACATTATCATATTTCAGATATGCATGCAAAATTAATATACGGCAATTGGGCACAGAAGTAAACAGATTTTGAATAAAACTCTGATGGGTTGGAGAGGTTATTGTATTAATCTCCAGAGTATTTCTTTCAGATTCAAGAACAATAAATCACAATCCATATATTAAAACAAAGAAACAAAGAGACCAGTAATCCAGTTGAAGAGGTAAAAATAAAATGTATAGGATGCACAAAAAATGAACAAAACTACATTCTGTGACTTCAGGTGTCTTTACTTCTTTCGACATTCCTCAATTTATCTGTAGCACAGCATAACAAAACTGCAATGGAAAAAAATGATGCTTTATCCCCATTATCATTCATGGATATATAAAATAAAAAAGTGTGAATTATAATGATTATGTATTACTTAAATATGAAAGAGCTATGCTAAAATCTCACTGTATTTATATGCAAGCATTAAGGACTATTTACTCAAAATAATGGCTGATAAGCTTGATGTCACTAAGGACATAAGGGAATTTTTAGCCATTGCATAATTAAAAGACCAAGTATGGAAAAGTTTTCATGAGAGTTCTGGGAATCCAATGTAAGAATTTTCAAATTATGCTGTTTTATATTAATAGGAAAATTAATAGTGAGTATTGCGAGGAGCTTTGTCCTTGCATTGGAGCAGTTAATTAGGCAATTAGAGCTGTAAAAAAATGACATAAAACTAACCTCAGAGGAACAGCATTCCAAATCTCAGGAGGAAAGAACAGAAAATATAAGGTATTTTAAGAATGAATTTTAGTTACCTCTTTGAATATCAGATTAGGTCTGTCATCACACTTCCTGCATTAACTGCTACTTACTGAGCACAACAATAATCAAACTAAAACACAGTTTAAAATTCTGAAATCACATTTGTATATGTTGTCACATATTATTTCATGAAATAGATATTACTGAGAAATAATTAATTTGCTTTATCTTATAATTGAAAACCACTGTGAATTCATGAATTTTCTCTTGATTTCTTTTTTATTTTGTTGATTTTTTTTGTACTGCAGAGAAATTTTTCATCACTAGAACTAGATGTCTTTATAGTCGTACCTGAAGTAGAGACTTCAGACAAGAATGATACTATGTAGTATGTCTTACTTTGTACATTTGCACAATTTTTGCCTGTGGCACTGGGATTCACATATGAATGTTGATGCTTAGGATGACATTTAGCACCTTGTCTGAACTGAAAATCGCTGGGGCTTTTTAACCTAAGACCAGTTAAGCATCTATTTACCCTGTCTCAATCCACAATAGTCTTTTTGTATAGTGATATTTCATTTTCTGGCCAGAGGAGAACTATGGCTTTTTTCCACTGAAATCCTGGTTAATTGCACCGTGTCAGGCAGCAGTGGAGGCTGGCTGCCCCTCAGGACAAGGGGAGGCAGGTGCCAGGCAAGACATCAAGCAGCAACCTCAGAGGCTCAAAGCACCCCTATGAGGGCAGGAGAACCCATTCAGGATGACAAACCCGTAAGATTTTGGGTCAAAACCTTCAGGCAACTCAAGGATGATGGCACCAGACCAAAGACAATCTGAGGAGTCAGCCTGTGGCTCTGGGTCAAGGCACACTGTGTTTCAGGTGCTGTATTTTTAACCCTGTGTGAGCCATCAAAGTTGTTCATTTTCCTTCTGGAGGAGTTATACAGAGGGTGTTTACCAGGCAACTCATGAAGGAAAATGTTTACTTAGCAATGGGTCGTGGAAAGAGCATACATAAACACAGAAATAAATATTTTCTGTAAAACAGTTAATACCTTGATTTCATGTTTAATTTCTACTCTTCCTTTCATTATTAGAAAAAAAATCTCTTTGTTTTCAGGACTTATCCATCCCATTCCAACTATTTCAGAAACCCTAAATGCAAGATTGATTACTTCCTTTTCCCTGTGGGTAAAGAGGGTGCTCTCAAAGGGAATATTTCTAATGATTGTTGCATTGTTTATGAATGTTTTTCCTACTAGTTTTTAAAGAATTGTATCCGATATTCTGATGACTCTGACCTGTCAAGGATTCTCATCTGAATAAATGTGATTAACTGCCTTTATTTTTAATTTAAAATCAAGTTCCTACATGTGCTAGCACCCCAAAGCACCCAATCAAAAGTTATATTCATAAGATATCATATCTAGAGCTACCTATTATTATATTCTTATCTATTTTAAGACAGATCCACTTTAAAGTAAGGACCAAGTACTCACCTAACACCCACTTAGCAGAAGTGGATTCTCGCAGTGAGCATGCTATGTACTGTATACAATTTTAGTGCACAAAATCCTAATTTGTGTTGTTGTAGAAATTCAGTCTTTTTCTCAGTGTGAGTGTAGTGGATATGTAATGCATGTATTAAGTGCATAATGCTAACAAAAGAAGATAATAATCACTTTGGCTAGTCCTTAAAATTGAATGGAATAGTTATTATGTACATTTCTTTTTCCTCCTAAAAGTAGGTGGCTGTTACTGTAAGTAGTAGTGACCATCCCTTTAGCATTCTGTTATCAATGTAAGCTACTTAATAGGTACAGATCTACTCATCATGATACATTAAATGGAACCTGTAATTTCATAGCTGCTAAGAATATCCAAATAAGTCCATTGAAAATCAAAATGTACACCTGATTTTTAAACTCCTGAAAATTTGAGGTTTTTAATAAAATCCCTGACAAGGAAGGCATGTGAAAGGCAGAAAAAAGTGTTCGAGAGGTGCCAGTAAACATCCAGGTGATGCTACACTAACTAATGAAAGAATAAGCGTTTACAACCAGAAGTATAAACAAGGTCTAATCTGCACACATTTGTGGAGAAGTTGTACCCAGATACTGCTTGGAGTACAGGGCACACTATTAACACTGTGTGTTCCAGCTACAGGACCTAGAACTGTGCTTATCAGCTTTGAAACAGACTCTTTTGTAGAGAACTGAATGCACAAATGTTTCTGGTAGCTAGCTTATTAGAATTATAATAAAACTAGGCTGTCAGTATTTAATAAAAAAGTGTTTATTTAAAATTCTTATCTTCAAATGCTACAAGTACAAACCAGTGAATCTTCATGAATCTTATGATACAGGTAGTTAAGCATGACTAACTATCTTTCACGCCTAAAGGAATGCTGTTGATGAAATTCAATATCTTGACATGGACCACCCCAAAAGAATCATTATTAGAGCCGATGAGATTACAAAAATGGTTCCTTGGCTTTGTTCATGCTTCAGAACAATTTTGTCCTTTTTTTCCCCTGCTATTGTTGTCAATTTTATTTTTTACCCATGTCTAGCTGAAGGCATGACTTTCTGTGTAGCTGCTGCTTGGCATGCAGTGTTCTATACCCAAATATCACCCTGAATGAAGAGAGAATGGTAAAATCTTTGCACTGTCACAGAAATACCACATTTGCCTTTTGTTGTGGTCTAGGACTAAGTTCTATAAACATGGCCTTTCTCTCTGTCATGAGAAACTATAAGTTTCTGAAAGAATATTTTCTATTCTTTAGTGGCTGATGGGTGTTGCATGTGATCATGGCCAAGGGGAAAGAGCTTGCACAACCATTTATTAAACTGGGAATGCCAAATTTTCAAAAGTACACAGAAGCAAAATATAGTTTCCTTGGGTAAATACTTAGTTTGGAAGAGACATCTTTCAGCATCCAGGAAAGAAGCACGTTCTGGAAAATACAATCCTTTGCTCGCATTGATTTATTTCATGGAGTCTGAGAACAGACTTGCAAATATCTTGATGCTGTTGACTGAAATAAATAAGTTGCAACTGGTATTGCAAATACTGGGGGATCTCAGAAAAATGAAATAACATTGAGGAATCATAAATATGCCATTCAGCCAAGGATGGATATTTCTAGAATTGTGTTGAGTGGGGATTGCTTCATCGTAAAGCAAAATGGTTCCTTTTGGAACATTGCCCAGACTTACCTAACTGCATTAACTCCAAGCAACTATTGCTACATAAATGTCAGGGCAAAATGAGCAATGGTGGACTAAACAGGCCTCTGAGACAAGTGTTTTAAATAAGAAGTGTTTCCACACCACCAAATCTGAATTAAGGGAGAAAATTAGATGCTAGAATACCACAAGGAAAAATTTTCTTAAATAAAAGTTTGATCAGAAACATTATTTTGTGTGATTTATGAAAAGGAGCAAGATTGTTTTGCCAAAAACTGATGTTTCAATGGGTCTTCCAAAGCCTGCAAATGCAATATGAAATATTAAAAGTGTTTTGAAATTTGAATATCTTCTTTTAAGGTAACGTTAGGTAATATTGAAAGAGAGCAAAAATAATATAAAGTAAATATGGTTTACATTTGGGATTTTTTTGTGTTAAATCTGATAGAATATATCATTCAATTGCAAGGTACTGAGGATAGAACTCTGTGCAAAAATCATTATTCTAATACATACCTTCTAATAATGGAAATCTTTCCCATCAATTCCTTTCACAGGGTGTTCCTCAGGTGATGTTAAATGTAGTTTTAGTTATCATAAGAAAAGCTGTGTTCTAGCTGTATTTCATCTATGTTTCACTCTATATCTGGACTGATACAAATATACTATGTAAATTACTCTTGCTTCAAATACTTCCATTGATGCAAACCTACACTTTTTGACTCAGATGCAGGAATACAAATCTAAGCTTTTCAATGCATTTGAGTTTAGTAAGGACTTTAACATAAGTTCTTCTATTTCTCACTTGTTGTCATGGTTTAACCCCAGCCAGCCACAAAATACCACGCAGCCACTTGTCCACTCCCCCACCAGCAGGATCAGGGAGAGAACTGAGAGTGAAGGCTGGAAAACTCATGGGTTGAGATAAAGGCAGTTCAATAGGCAAAGAAATAGCTATGCACACAAGCAAAGCAAAACAAGAAATTCATTCACTGCTTCCCATGGGCAGGCAGGTGTTCAGCCACCTCCAGAAAAGTCAGGATCCTACATGTGTAGCAGTGACCTGGGAAGGCAAAACACCACCAGCTCCAAACATCCTCCCCTTTCCTCCCTCTTTCTCCCACTTTACATACTGGGCATGATGTCACATGGTCTGGAATACCCTTTTGGTCATTGGGGTCACCTGTCCTGGCTGTGTCTCCTCACAGTTTCCCACCAGTATGGCAGTACCAAAAGCAGGAAAGGCCCTGGCTCTGTGTAAGCCCTGCTCAGCAGTAACAAAGCCATCTCATATTATCAACCCTGTGTATTGTGGATATTAACACAAATCCAAAACACACCCCCAGACCAGGCAGTGTGAGGAAAATTAACTCTACCCCATCTAAAACCAGCACCTTTTTCATATAGAAAAAGCAGTTCCATAAAAAGACTGAATAACAGTAAACAAACAAAAATTTTGCTCAATTCATCTTAGCTATGTTTGCTTTTCACTTTTTTTTCATAATTTCAAATGAAGGTCTGAACACTAAAAAAGCAACAAACAAAACCAAATGTTTCTATTTTTGCATGCATGTATACCTAATTTTTATCTTTTTCGATATCTGATATATACTCTATTACTATGAAAGACAGAAACTTCCTTTAGCCTTTATAAACTTTAGTAAAGAACCAGATTGCTATTTCTATAACACATTCCACACCTCTTGCAAATATGGAAAATTATTCACTTAAATTGATTTATTAAATATAATATTCTGAAGTTTAGAAAGTACTGAGATGACTATTTTTAGGACTGATTTATTAAACATGTCATACATTTTCATGATACATAGACCGAATCTTTAGCACCTTAATCTAAAATACAAAGGACACATCAAAAGGAGAGAACATACTGTATAACTATTCATGTGTGTGAAGAAAAATTATTTGTGAAAGTATTTCACAGACAGGAGACTGTTCTAAGAATAGAAGTGAAAGTTTTATCAGAGCACAAGCAAAGGTCTGAATCTGAGAGCTGAAAACTACCATAAAGCTTCTGAGAATTAGAAAAAGTAAAAGATGTGGGGAAAGCATGATATGCAGGGAAAATAAATGCAAAAAGAGAGGAGGGACAGTTTGATTTATGTCCTTGATGATCAACAACCTTGCAAGGTAAGAAACCAATTTAATGAATAATGTGGGAGTGACAAAGAGCAAATTCATATATAGCAGTAACTAATGATAAAACCCTTCTGAAAGAGGAAAAGGAGGAATTCATGTGGAAACTGAAGGCAGTGTTGTATTCTTTTCAATTGAGTCTCAAACTGAAGACATTCTCCAGGAGCAATCCTTAATTTATGCTTTAGCTTAGCTATAAACTACAGTATTTCTGGCCAATTTATTTGGTAATCAAAAATTGCGATTAAAAACCACAAACAAGTAAATCCACTGAACTGCCAAACACTGTTGGTACTAACCACTACTTGCACACTTATTTTGCCATACACCCACAGATCATTGACTCAAATAGGAGCTTTCATCAAAACATGGACATTCCAGTCAAGTTGAAGAATTTTCAAGTATTTTACCACTGCTGGAACTTTTCCCAAAACCCCACTTTCCAACCATGCATATATTTTAAGTAGTCTTGTCTAAAACTACTTATAATGCATTCTCCAGGACATAGAAAGGAGTCTCTTGATCTCTGGGAATACTCTATTCTGCAAGAACAGCAAACAAGGGGTTATTTTCTGATTAGTAGCTCTGTCTGATTTCTTCAAAAGCTTTCTGTGAGTAATTGTCTCATCACCAGACACACCAGTGGCCAGGAGTACAAACCAGTGAAAGGAACTCTGTCATTTTATTTCCTCTGTCAAACAGTGCATGCCAGGGTATAATAATAAGATACAGTGAGAAGTCACACTGCTCAGATAACAATTAAATCATATCTCCGCAACTTGGGAAAATAAAATAGAAGAAGCAAGTAAGTGGTTTGTCACTATAGAACATGTCTACTGACCTCAAAGCTGAGGAGGAGCCAGATGTGCATTCCAGTGACACATCTCAGTCAAGTGACTCTGTCCCATGGAGCAGTAAGCGGTGAGTGATAGTAGTGGGTGACTCCCTGTGGCAAGGCACAGAAGAACCTGTCTGCCAGCTTGACCTGTTGTCTCAAACTTTTGCTGCTTATGGATGCCTGGATCCAAGATGTTGCAGAGAGACTGCTGAAGTGAGTGCAACCCTTTGAATATTATCCCCAGAAGTTTTTCCCTGTGGGCAACAATAAGAAAATCTGGAGAGCATCCATTGTGACTGCAGAGCTCTAGCAGCCTAGATGATGTTCTCAATCCTGAGACTAAAGGGGGAAAACTGATACTGTGTGACAACAACTGGTTGCAGAGCTGATGTCAGGAACAGAGTTTAGCTTGTATGACTCCAGAAACTTTTTAAGAATGAGCATCTGCTTAGGATAAAAATCATTTTATGGTACATGAAGGACAAGAAGGTCATTAGGAGCAGTAATCACAGCTTCATCAAGGAGAAGTCATGACTGACCAAGCTCAGAAACTTCAACAATGAAATGCCTTGGTAAATATCAGGAGAGCAGTGGATTTGTTTACCTTGATTTCAGTAAGGAATTTGACACTGTCTCCCAGAAGGTCCTCACAGACAACCTGTTGATATACGGGCTGGGTGAGAAGACAGCAAGGTGGATTGGAAATTAATGGTAGGGCCTAGAGGGTGATGTTCAGTGGCACTAAGTCTAGTTGGAGGCCAGAAATTAACAATATAGACCAGAGTTCAATCTGGTTCAACATCTTCCTAAGTGATCTGGATGAGGGGCCAGAGTGTATCTGCAGCAGACTTGCTGCAGACACTAAACTGGAAGGAGCAGCTGATATGTCAGAGGTTTGTGCTGCCATCCAGGGGGACCTTGACAGACTGGAGAAATGGGCTGGGTTGTTGGAAACCTCATACCATTCAACATGGGAAGTGCAGAGTCCCACACCTGGGAAGGAAAGAACCCATACAGCATTATGTTGCAGTGTGCTCTGGCCAGTTTTGGTCTATCTCATGGCCAGGCTCTGTTATGTCCCCTCCTCCCGCCTCGGTATTGGTTCTCTACCCCCTGGAGGGCTCTGTATTGTGTAATCCTACACAAAGCCTGCCAAATTCAAACCCTGCAGTGCTCCCCTATTGGATGTTGTACCCTCCCCCTGCCCCCTCGTGTCTGTATTTATGTAACTGTAACCCCCCATGCCAGTGCTTCCCCGGCACGTCCCCGGTGCTGGATAAACCATCTGGGAAGCCCCTCCGCCTGTCTCTCCTTCTTCGGCGCGCCTGGAACATCAGTGGGTTGGGTGAATCCCTATAGGAACTTCACCCGCTCACCCATGCCTTGGAGCAGCTCGGACAGCCCCTGAAACCATGGACAGACACTCAGTGCCCCCACAGAATGCACTGCAGCAGCAGTACATGCTGGAGGCCAACCAGCTGGAAAGCAGTTTTGCACTCCTTTTAACTCTCCTGACTCTTATTTTTGGTGTATCAGAAAAACAGTATCTAGTAAATTTTAGATGTAACAAGTGTGATACACGTATTGATTTCTAAATATCATGTATGTGGGTCTCTCAGTGACAGTTATAGAGTTGCAGTAGATCTGTGATTATTTGTAATGCAAAATATTGTTATTTTTTAGTATTTGAGAAACAAGCTGCTAGGCTTGAGAACTGACTTGCAGAATTAATTTCTACAGAACTATACACACGACTTTCTTCTATCTTTGCCCTGTCAGCACTCAGTTTTCATGCTTGGATAACTCAAATCTAAATGAGAAGGTCCTCAATGAACTTGAATGTGTGTCCTGCCAGGTTCTCCTGCCTGTTCTCTCTCTGTTAGTAACTGATGAGCAAGAAGACATTACACAGGCAGGAAACATTCCCATATCTCAGTTTCTTTGACCTAAGAGAGAGATCTGCTGCCCTTTGGACCTTGTTCCTACATCTGAATAAGTAAGTCTTCATCACTGTAGGCTGTGTCCTCAGCACAGCACTTGCACATGTAGTATCTCATTGCTGAATTTCTCTGCAGAATCCTCATTCAGATTCTTCCTTATGATTCATTTCTGCATACTCACAGCTATAGAATTGCTGTAATTATTCAGGGTGGGCTCTAGGATTTCTGGGGACAGGTGTGACTGCTCAGCTACCCTCAACCACTCTAGTGGTTACATTGTGAAGAACCGTGGGAAAATGTGCCACTTATTCTAGAACTCGGCACAGACCCACAGACAAATCTTCACTGAAATGCTCTCACTGCCTCTGTGTGCAAACTCCCCCAAGTTTCCAGTTTTCAAAAGTCGAGTTTTTGATAACCGTTACTTCCAAGAAATTTTATCACAATCTCCCTCTTCACTTAAGCTTTGCACTTAACAACTTCCACGTAACTGCAATCTCAAAATTGTAACACATCTACTCTAATTCTGCTTATGAATGTTTTTCACTGCTTGGTGTAGCTTATGTCTTCCTAGAGTCAGTGACCCTCTTTTTTTTTTTCTTTTCCTTTTTTTCTTTTTTTTTTTTTTTAACCTAAACTAGGACTTTTACCCCAGAATTAAGATATTTTACTGTAAAAGAGAAAAAGGAGTGTCTTCTTTTCCCCCTTTCCCGTCGGTCTAGCTATGGTGTCACTCGTGTCTACCTAGAGTGACAACAAATTCACTTCATCATACAGCAAGGGCAGCTGCCTTTCTCCGTGTTGTGCTTTCAGTTTCTGTTAGAGACATGGAATCAGATTCAGTTTCCTAACTAAAAGCATCTGGTGCCATTTTAGGTGTCCTATGACCCTTATGTACAGGTCTAGAAAGAAGCAAGTACTTTTTAGGTGTTCTGTGTCACAAACAGCAGCCACATGCACATGCCTCAGGTATTTTATAGCTTTCAAAGTATCAATTGATGTGTGTATTTAGGGAACTAAATACCACCCAGTGAGTCATACTCGTGACATGGCAGGGGATCTCGTTCATGGAATTTGCCTTTATGGGACTCCTTGAAACCCCTGATTTCTCTTCAGGTACTGTTACGTGTTGGGGTTGTCCGTGTGGATAATAACGGCTTGAGTGCCCCGGAACAATCCACCGAGGGAAGGGAGCGTTGGTGGAGAAGGAAAGAACTCCCCCCGGAGTTAGAAGCCACGGTGGTTTAGCCCAAGGTCCCCAGAACCTTGCCCCTTGTCCCTCGTTGGTAGCCTTTATGTCACTCATTCTCCAGACATTCCCCAGTTTCTGGAAAGTTCAGTATTACTCGGTTATTAATTGGTTGTTCTCCCTTGACTCTTCCCCTGATCCTTATCTATTGGCACTGTACCCCTGGACCCTCCCTAACTCCTCCCCTGGACCCTCTTGTGATTGGTTTGCTGTTTCCCCTCAAAACCCAGTGTTAGGGGCTGCTTGAGGCTCTTCGCCTGTGAGCCCCCGTTGTGCTCAATAAACTGCACGACTTGCTCACACTTGGAGTCCCTCCTGCTTCTTCGGCTTTCCTGCGCTTCTCGTCTCCCATCCTCGCCGCTCCCAGCTCCCACCGGTTGGGCCATACCTGAGCCCTCCTGGTGTCTCCACCCCCGTCGGTAAGGCGGTCTTGGGCACTGGGGTCGCTCCGGCTTCGGGAAGCCTTTACATCCGGGTAGGCTTGCTGAGATAGCCAGGAAGTGACAGTTACGCACCACTTCATCTTCAGTTAGACAAAATTTAAAATGACTAGCATTGTTTTGCTGGTATTAGTGTGTAATTCTAAGAAGTGTATACCTGACTCCCCAGAGTTTTAATTTTATTTTTTTTAATATTTTTCATCCTGTTTCCTGGTAACTCATTGTACTGAATATGACAAGTTGGTGCATGTCTAAATCTGTACTTCTCTGCAAAATGCTTGAACCTAAAATTCTAAACAACTCTTTTTTTTCCTAGATATTATTCTCTTCAGTATAGCACTCCTAGGAAAAAAAACCCCAACAAACAAACAACAGAACACCCCAAATAAACACATAACTCCCCCTATTTCATATGTACAATATTATGTATAGTTCTAGTATTCTTCAGTAAAGCTCTTTTAGGAAGGTGAAAATGAAATTGGGAAGTTGGCATGTTTCCCTTGCAGTTAATAAAACAAAGCTACCCTAGTCTGCTACAGGCTGACATCTTTGACTTGTTGCTCATTGATCGCATGTATACAAAATCATTTCAGTACCATTCAAAATACCTCTACCATTCACTTGATCTTTTCAATTGCTAAAGTGACTTTTGTGTAGCTGGTTTTATATACATTATCCACTTAAGCTGGTCTTGTCATTTGAGTTGGTTTTGAAGGTAGGGAGTATGTTCTCTGGCACCCATCTGGCACCCCCAATGCTTGTCTTAAGCAGGAAAAGTGTTTTCTTGAAAATCGTATCAATGTACACAATAATTTGTTAAATATTTCTCTCCAGTGCATGTTTTTTCACTGTTTTGTAAGTTTGTCCAAAAACATTCTGTCTCCCCTTAATTTTTATGACATTTGTCCTATGAAACAAATTTCTTGATATTCAGTAGACTAATGAAATCTAGTTTTCTACGAACTTGTGTTCTTTGATTCTCTGCCTGTTCCCTTTCCATGCACAGCCATGACACTCGGCAGGAGACAACATGAGGCAAGGCCAATTCAGGCTACAAGTCTGTGACTGACAAACATTGAAAATGAACTGACCTTGCACCTGTTGGTTGTCATCTTCTTTCATGGTTGAAGAGTTTTGCACTAATTGTGACTCACAGATGCCTATCCATCTAAAATATATATTAGCATATTTTTAATTAGATTAACAGAAATTTGAGACTGAGCAAGATCTCTATTAGTCATGTCTTTCACTTGCAGACCTTCTTTCGAGGACAAGAATGTCAGCTTTCTCCAAACAGCAGCAGATATTGATGCAAAGGCATTCACAGTGTGTCTGGACCACCTCCTCCAGCTTCATGTCATCTAAATATTGCAGGGTTCTCTTGTGACATAGGTGGTAAAAAAAGCCAATTCCCCTATTTCCATGGTAAATCACAGTTATTTAAATGGCAATTACATCTGGATTTAAAGACTGCAAAAATTAGCATTTGACATTTTTAAACAAGGCTTTGCCAATCAAGAACTGGCTTAGGTGAGAGCTCTTCTATGTAAAACAAATCTATACATAATAATAATAAAAACAAATAAATAATAATAATTTCTTAAATCAGCCAGCTGTTTAAATCTTCCCTCTGTGGATATCAGTTTTTTAGCCACGACTGTTGTTATCAGAGCTATCTGTCTATCTGCTATAAGTCTCCAGTGCCTCAAGAACAAACCATCCATACTTCTTCCTTGATTTGGGAGCTCTCCTACACCTATCACCAGCAGGCAGTACCCACCAAGGCTCTCACATGCAGGCTGAATGAGGGACCTTCTGTATGTTACCTGTAAGGTCTGGATTTATCAGCATGGATTCTGCTGTCCTTCCTCACCTGCATGGCCCAGGATGTTGCAGCCCCAGTGTGTCCTGTGAACTTACAGGAGGTAATTTCCAGACTGTCTCAATGGGTCTTTGGTCAATAGTTGGAAGTTCTGACGGACAGGGGTCACATAAAATGTCTGAAAATGTTTTTCTGAACAAACTCAAGTAACAGTGGATCAGGGAGAAGCAGTCAGTGGTTTTGGAGCTCCATAGGATATCTGAGGGTAATGCATGTCAGGTTTTACATGCCACCCCCCGCCCCCGCAGAATTACCTTGTCTTGTTTCTATACTTGCTCATGGATTATGACAATGACAAAATTGTACCGCTGTGATGCTGGCCCTGGCCAGCCAGTGAGACTTGTAACTAAAATTCAGAAAATAATAGAAGCAGGAAGTAAAAAGGGGAAATGTCTTGTAAAATATAAGGGCCAAATAATAATTTTATTGTCACCTGGGCACTAGGCTTGGCTCTCCCAGTTCTTACTTAGGCCAAAAACTGAACTGTGGTATGTGGAAGAGGAATAGACACTTTGTCTGAGTGTGGAGATGATTGGAGAAATTTGCAAAGCCAAGTATATTTTTTCTATAAAGATCTCTGTAAAGAGCTCTACCCAAGATAAAAGGAAATTTTTATCAGAACTGAATGTCCCAGAGTCTATGGTGGAGAGCTTCCCATCACTATGATGGAGACAAATCCCTCTGTCTGCAAGAAAGCAGCAACAGATGAAGAAATGTGTTTTGAAAGGGAAAGGGGCCTTGTGGGCAGAGGTTCATGGAGAGCTGTGCTGTGGAATGAAATGAAGACATAGGTGTGAAAAATACAAGTGGGATGGACTTCACAGTGTGTTTGTGGATGGTGTCAGATAGAGCTATCACTTCACAGAAGTCACAGTAACACTGCCAGCAACTTTATTTTGGGACTGCTCAGGGGTCCTTTCTTGCACAGCTTCATGCGGTGATTCTGCTCGTTATGTAGACTTATGTTGATAAGAAAATAGGTACCTAGCTGTCAGGTTATGTGAAAAAAGTCTGATCCCTGTACACTCAGAGGCATACAGGGTAACCCCACTCACATGTGGGGTTATGCATCCTCAGCAACCTCACCTCAGTCAGGCTACCAGATCTGGAAGTTCCTCACTGAGAATCTGCTGCTGACTCTTATATGTCCAATTATTAATTCAATTTCAGGGACTGAGGATGCATGAGAGTTACTTGTGGGGCTGAGTACAGCAGGGTGATAGGATAAAACATTATCACCAATAATTCAAGTAATTAGACACTTTCTAATCTCAGATTTTGATGAAGTTCTGTAGAATATTGACCTCAAACATAAACACTGTCTCTTTGAAACCACTGTCAATCCAAAAGACATTTTAGCCAGCACTGGAAAGAACAAATGGTCACTACTGACTGACAAAATACTGAAGTCCAGTAGACTGCAGCCTATAAAGCTGTTTAAAATAAAAAAAATTGCAGACCTGCTCCTGTATATAAGGTAATGATGGTTTTAAATTGGAACTACTGAGACTAAACCATTGTTTCACAAACCTGTAAATGTCTAATGAATCTGGCTTTCAGCAGGCACTGATTGCACTTTCCAAGGCTACAAGACGGTAGCAGAAAGAAGTGTGCTACCCTTCTTGAGCCAGTTCTACCTCTGACACCTGGTTTATCTGGCTTTCTATACCCTGAAATTGGTTGTAGGCTGTTGCTCATCTCACGTTTGTGAAAAGCAAGTAGAAGCTTTGATGCATGATCTGAACTGTGCAGGCATGTCAGTCTAAGCTGAGTGTCAGCAGAATCCAGCAACTTGGCAAAGAGCCCACTAAAAAGCTGAAGAATAGAGAATTACTGGTTTTTTATTATGGCAATAGTAATCACAGCTGGTAGAAGAAAAGCAAGGCAAAAAATGAGTTAGAAGGTGCTATTTGCCAGATTTACTTTCTTCTCCAGGGCTCCCTTCTTCCATCTTCCTATTTTCTCAACCCTGTAAGGTTTTTCAAGGACAGTGTCATATGGGGCCTGGTTTGAAGGGCTGCATGTCAAAGCTAAAGGCATAAATGAAGTGAGAATTTTGTCAAGTAAGTCTTCAAGCTCAGCAGACAGTGGGAAAGCCTCTTGTGGACATCACTGAGTGCTCCAGCATGAGAAAGCAGTTTTGGTGAGCACACACACAAAATCATGAGGTTTCTTAATGTCATAGTCTGTGATATTAGGCAGTGAAATTTCCTAAAACTGACAGGTTCACAAGTTATGAATAAGAAATTCCACTTGCCCACACTGCCACAATATCTGAACAGCCTGTTCTATATATTTCTTCAGTCCTTTGTACTGCCAGATGCCATACATATATTATTTTTGAAAAAAATACATTCTTTTTATAGAGGTGTTTCCCATGTTCTGGCAGAGTTAATTGCAATACAACATTCATAATTTATTTAGAATTTGGTTCCATGTATTTGCATACTTTTTTGCATATTGTTTGCTGATTTGTTTTAAGGTGTGATAAAGTCTGGGAATATTTTCTTTCTTCATCATGTTAGTTTTAATACTTTTATTTCTGTATATATATATATATATGTGGCTAACATGAGATTTAATATATTTTCTTATGCAAAGGTTATAACAGACAATATATGTATCAGCAGAACTAAAATGCATTCCTTTGAAAATATCTCATAAAATAATAGCATGATATGGCAAAAATATTCAAATGTACTGGAAATAGCATGTACTTAACAATCTTTTATTTAAATGCTCCACAATGGAAGATCCTGTGGATTAAGAGATGATGTATTTTTTAATATCTTCCCTTGACTCATTTAACCAGATTTGTTACTCTTATAAAAAAGTTGAATTTTACTCTTCCTGTATTGAAGTAAATATACATTTTCCACCATGCTGCCTAAATTGAATCAATAGAAATTTTATAGATCTGTTTTAAGTATCACACTTTGGCCTTTCTGCAGCTTTTCCTACAAAAGTATTTATTTTCCCATACAGCACAATTTGATAATTTCATATATGTTAATTGTAAATTGTAAATTCTCCAATTAATTTCTTGGCAGGAATGTCATTTAGGCTACCAGAACCATTTTCACTTTATATCTGTGCCATTAGTATAGAATTAACTCAACAAAAGCTGTACAGACAACGCACAAGTATTTGTATAAAAACAGTAATTGTAACAATTTTCTAACATTCAAACTCATAGAGCTACTTCTATGTAATTTTCCTAGAATACTCAAAACAGTATTAATAAATTAAATAGTATCATAAATTTCAGTTTTCTAAGGAAGGGAGTTTAATATAAAATACTAGTATATTATTTTTTCATTTTAATTTAATGATTTGATAAATAAAGGAAAAGGAGATTTTTTTGTTCTTTTTTATGTGATTATATATTTTTCCATTTAAACAACTAAAATGATAGTATTTATATAATACTTTAACTTATTTTTACAGTAAAGGGCTTGAAAGCCTTTAATTTGACTCAGTTTAATGTCTTTTGCTTATTTGTTCGCATGACTTTGACACACAATCTGAATTCCTAATAAGGTGATATTATCCAACCAGCAGGCCAGAAATACTAAATACAAATGTTACTGCGGTCTCATGGCTGAACCAACCACTATTTTTAAGAGAATGGAGCCAGGTTCAGTGGTGTCCAGTGACAGAATGAGAGGAAATAGACTGAAACTAAAATAAATAAACTGAATATAACTAAGATAAATAAACTGAAATTAACTGAAACACGGGAGGTTCTGTCTGACCATCAGGAACCACTTTTGACTGTGAAGGTGTTCGGGGCCTGGCACAGGTTGTCCAGGATGACGGTGAAGTTTGTAGATACCCAAGATTTTGGGCATCTTTGAAGATATTCAAAAGGCATCTGGATATGACTGTGGCTACCTGCTCTTAGGTAGCCTTACTTGGGCTGGGTGGTTAGACAACATGACCTCCAGGGATGCCTTTCAAACTCAGCTGTTCTGTGATTCTGTCAGTATGTTCATAGGTTGTTTTTTCAAGTGAGATGCTGCATTAGCTTGGATTTGGAGATCAGTGCCATCAGCACTAGAACTGCCTCGAACGTTTTTCTTAAGACAAACTGAATAGAAGTAATTTGTAATGGACAAGTCGAATTTAAGAAGTCATTGTGTCAATCATCAGTTTTGAGGATAGGAAAGAGTAATGTAAAAGCCAGGTAGCTTCTTCTACCTGCAGAGTACTACACGTTTGCTAGAAACTGCATATTGAAAGGACTAAACTAGTATTGATAAAAAACACTTAATGCTAATGCTAAGGTGAAACTTTTTGAGTCTCTGACTTTACTGTCTTTTTATTATTTTTTCCTAAATGATAAAGCTAAAGGTTTTAATATTTTGTTACATAGTCAAGGGAATAGAAGATTTTTGATGGTATAGGATGCTTCATCAATTCTTAGCCTAAAAATCTGTTGTTCCATGTTTCTGCCAGTGACTCAGTGATGAGAGCACTGGGATGAATTAGCGACAGTCACTCACATGGCCCGTTCAGTCCCACATGCTTTTCTTTCTGTCCTTCAGCACTTTGCAGATTGAGGTAGGTCTTAAAACCATCCATCATCTGACACATCCCAAACGTCTCAGTGCTCCCAGGTACTTACCCACTTACCTTTGCTTTATTATTTATCATCCCAGCTTTACTGCTTCCTCTTGCTCTAACTCATTTTCAGAAATTTCCTGCTAACGATGCAAACACCTTGCAGTAGTAACTTGTCTTTCTCCAAAACATTTAATGAACATTTTTAAGTTTCAAAATTTTAAAGAATCATACATAAGGCCTTCTGTTTAGCAGAAATCAATTTCATTTGATCAACTTTGTTTATGTCAAACTCATAGCATTTACATTTTCTGGGTAAAAGTTACACTTTGGTTGTTTTTTTTTTTTACATATTGAAAACCCTTTGAAAGGAATGAAGTTTTCCTCAATCAAAAGTTTTCAGGAAAAAGAACATGATGTGGGGTCCAACATGCCTACCAGACAATGGAATTGGAGTCAGCCTGTGGAGGTTCTGTTCTACACATTTGTGCACATCTGTTATTTTACTTTTTGTTATTCTAAGAATTGGGTGATACAGTAAACTGTTAAGTTGGCCTTTTATCCTCATTTGAGATACACAAAAGGTGATGTGAACAAAATTCTCTGTAAATAACACCAAGAAAATTTGAGAAATTAAATGGAAGTTCCAGTGCATGACAAAGGACAGCAGGTTTTTTTTAAGCAATGGGAGTAGAAAATGTTATTAACAGAAGTCTGTTTTAACAAAAGGCATTGGCAAAGATGGAGTCTCCACTAGTGAGAAGAATGGGAAATCTCCACAAGTGAGGAAACTAATCAGAATTCCCTGCTAATGACAGATTCCATGAAAAAAAAAAGAGGCAGAGACAAGTATTTCAGATGATGCGCTAATATGAAATAATATTAAATCCATAGCTCTAAGGAAAACAAGAGGTGTTGAATTTACATGTATTGCTTCTTACATGTAGTGGTCCTGTAGAGCTGAGAGAAATGACAGTGGCTGAAACCTCTGAATTCAGTTTTATCCAACAACTTGAAACTTAGACTATCCATACAACATTCATTTACTCCCCTGGAGCCTTTGTACCTTATGAGTCAGGCACATCATTTAACATAGGAGCCATAGCAGTAGTAGCTCACTCTTTCCCTGGTTATAATGAAAAGAATATGTGTTAATTGGTGTTAGAGTTTTGTTTAAGCTTCATACAGTTTAAAATGTCAGTAGAGCCACTAGTGTTCAAACAAACCCATTATTTTAGAATAATTACCTTCTGTGGTCTCCTATTTGAGATAAAACAGAAGAAAGCCCAGCAGGTTATTTTGGTTTTGTAGTGCTTATGTTAAACAATTAGCTGTTATTGTTGATTGCCCCCTTAGAAATAGTCAGGCACTGTTAGCTCATGACACATTTCTACAGTTGTTTTCATGTAGGATATACCCCTATGGCTTTACATCTTGGATAGAGAAAACCTGTTTTCCTGCCTGTTCCAATATCATTCCTATTTCAGACTGTAATGGAACTGCAGTATGTGCCAGTACTGTGATGGGCTTTGGAGCAGTTTGTGCATGCCTTCAGGAGCTGGAAGATGCAGACATGTAGAGTCAAGAGCCAAAAAGTGTCTCCCTGAAACCTCTTGTACGATTGAGGCTTCTGGTGCCATAAGGTACCATGTACATGAAATTATGGAAATGTTTTCCAAACCTCTCTTTTGTTACCACTGAAGAACGGTAAATCTTCACTAAATCATCACGAAATTCTGTGGCTCTGCCTAGAAGCTCTTAAATGGCAAAAGAAGAAAAAGCTGTACATTCACTGAAACTGTGGCTGTATATTCAAATAACAAGACAGATCAGAATGCCTTGCACAGAAAATCAAGTAATTATGTTTATTGGAGATGGAAAAGGGAAATTGGAAGATTCCTCTGAAAATTTCCATATGCTAAAGACTTTCCTCATTCTGTGATAAACTTGGGCCTACTATGAGGACACCTGCCCCCCACAAAATAACAGACTATATTGTCCTTATATATATGGAAACAGTAATATTGTTATAGTTACAGAATTCCCAAATAATTAAATAATGGACTTTTAAGTTCATCAATTCCTGACTATGATATGGTCAGTGGAACTGCTTTTAATGCAGAAACCTTTATGCTTTTGTATATAAATATATAAATCTTTTTTCCTTATTGTTTCATATCTCTACAGGAATCTCTGTGGCACTAACTAGCATAGTATCTGGTTCTCTCACATTTATTAACAGATATATCAATTGAGACTTCCATAGAAAGTCTTGAAAATCAAGAAAATTGTTCATTAAAAATTTCTTTTTTTTGTAAAATTTATTTTGAACAAAATAATTGTTTATTAAAAACAATTGGTAACTATTTTTCCTGAAAATAAATGCTGAAAAAGCAGACACTTTCAGATTTGAGATTCTTGACACATGTCCTAAAAAAAAAAAAAAGAAAAATTCAAATTAAAAAGGCTTAAAATTAGTCAAATAAAAAGAAAAAAATCCCAACCAGGTCTAGGAGGAGGGTTTAGGCTAATTCTCCTTTCCTTTTTGCACAGAAGAAGTTCTGGTCATAGTTAAATTGATTTCCATGTTAATCTGAATGGAGACTTTATTTTGCTACTGTTTTTAATTCTGAACTCTGACCTCGGTAAAAATAAGAGTTATTCTTCACAGCAGTTTCAAGTGGTACCCTCCAGAAGTGAATGCCTTGCACATTTAACCAATGACATATGACACACCTTATTGAAAGACATCTTTGTTTGTTTCTGTGTTTGCTTGCTTGCTTTCAACATTTTAACACTGCATGTTTAAACACTGACTGTTTATGTTGACTTTAGTCCTATTGTCAGGGGAAGACAAACCATTAGAAGCAGAAGACAGGTTTCTTCCTCAGATAATAAGAAAGAGAGAAAGTTAGAGAAGAAAGATGAAATGTAGAATTTGTA
Source organism: Pomatostomus ruficeps (assembly GCA_013400735.1). NCBI lineage: Eukaryota > Metazoa > Chordata > Aves > Passeriformes > Timaliidae > Pomatostomus > Pomatostomus ruficeps. The sequence continues at coordinate 20,196 of VYZT01041564.1, read as the reverse complement.
TTTGAAGTTCTAATATTTGACAAATACAAAATCACCTTTTTTCTTCACTTCTGCCATTTCCCTTCAGATAAGGCTGAAATATTTCCTTTTATTCCCTGCTTCAGGTCACTTGTATACATTTTCTTTGAAATGATTGGTAGAATCATTTAATACTGATTAATTTATTTGCAAAAAAACAAACAAGCAAACAAAAAACTCACAAAAAACACTAAAAAAGGAAGAAAACAAGTTCATTTTACTAAAAAAAAAAAAAAGAAAAACAATTCCAATCTTACACCAATTTATTATGCTTTGTTACTTTCCCAGCATTTTAATCTCTGTTATGCTTTATGGAAAACCAGCACATCTCTACGTTTCCTTCTGGGTGATTGAGTCAATTAAAATCTCTCTGTTGACCTCATTTGTGAAAGCTGTAGCATTCTTTTCTTGTGATCACTTTTATGGGATAAAGAACATCAATTAAAAATCAAGAGCAGAAGGACAAAATAGCAAATAGAAAACACAAACTTTGATTACAAAAGAATTCAGGCTGAAAGGTTTAGATTTTCATGGTCATTTAGAACAGTTTTCGTTTTGTCATAAAACAATTGCTCAGTAAATTTGAAACTGTTTTTCTCTTAATATGGATCACATAATAGGTTGGTTGTGGTTTATTTTCTCTTTCTATTTCAAAATGACATTTTAAAAAAAGATTTGCATATTTTGAAAACAAATGTCATGCTCCCTCTCTGTCACTTTCCCTCTTTTTCCATCACAATAAATATTTTATAATCACACAAGATATTAGTGTATCGCCTGTTGGGTTACTCTCACTGCTGGAGTTATTCTCATTTGTCTTTATAAATTCTGCTTGCAAAGTCAAAACAACTGAGATAAACTCTTATTCATACTGTGTCATCTCTACCAATTTTAGTATGAAACTAAGTTTAAAATTTGATTAAGAATTAATTAACTTCCTCATAGTAGGATGTTTCACATGAAGTGGTTCTGTTTGAGCCAGTGTGTGAAAGTTCCATTTTCTGGCCTAGGGCTACCATATACACCTGGCTGAAGCCAGAAAGCAGGACACTTACTTATGCCTTCAGTCTTTCCAAGACTGATAATTCATCCGTATATGTAAAAAGCTGGAAAGAAGAAAAATCTGTTTCCATTTCATGTTGGTCCTACCAAGAAGTGGCTTCTGAGAGATTCAAATGGCACCAAACAACATAACAGTGTTACAGATGACTAGTATGAATAATAGCATTTTTAAAATGTTATTTCCAGAGTGCTGGTATTTCATAAGCTATTTCCACAGGAGTTCATGTTGTCACATAATGAACTCTAAAATCCATTATACAAGTGGAAACATACCAGTGATTTCTGAGTGGTAGGTCGGCCACCACCCTTCATGACAATCCCTCAGCTAAGTAATAACTGGTGTACACGTTCTTCTTACACATAAAAACCTCACCCTTCAACTTTCTAAATAATAACAGGACTTCTTTTTTCTAGTTTTTTTTTTTTCTAGTTTCCATGTCTCCATGTCAAGTAAATGTCTCCTTTGTTCCATATGAAGGTTTAATTTGGGATATTATGAAACCTTAAAATCCTCCTTTTCCAGTGAAAACATTATCCTTTTAAATTTTTTTACAGGCAAAAAAAAAGATAAAGTTATATTGTGATTTTCACTGTAGCTAACTTGCATCTCAGCTGTTTCTCTAAAATTTCTCTAGTTTATTGAGCAGTTCAAAGTCCTCCTCCTTTTTATCTAGGTTACTCAAATTTTAGGTTCGTAGTAAAACCTCAGAACACCTGTATTCCATGTTTGTGATCTCTTAGCCCTCCAATTCTTGTAATATCAGCCACAGGAAAACTATAAAATAGCATGTATGTGTCTGCCCTGCACTCTAGCAAGTGGGCTACCACAAAATCACCACTAACAAGTACCTTGGTGATTATGTTGATCTACATTAAACTATTACAAATTAATATGGCAATCAATGATATAGCATTAATTAATATGGTCCAGCAACGAATAACAGCAAAAGCAAGGAGGTATGGCCTTTCCTATGATAGCAAAACCCAGGAGGTATGTTACAGGTTGCTACAGACTTTTCATTCGTGAAGCAAGTTTATCACCAATATAACTGCACATATCCTCAAGTGTGTGCAGCATGAGGAGTTCCCAGAGACAGAGACTCTGGATAAAAAATTTAGTCCTTTTCAAATCATTGATATACAACAAGACATAGGACATCACCCCTTCAAACAGCCAATATATGTTATTAATTTTGATTTTACACTTATAATGATGCTGTTTTCTATTCTTTCAGACCCATTTTATATTCCCAGATTATTTCCACCTTTTCAGAAAACAAATTGTCATTACAATTCCTTGATTTTTTACTTTTTAGTGGTGTCTGAGGATCTCTCTGGTTTCTAGGTAACCCAGCTATACTTCAGAGAGGCCAGCTGTAATTTTAAAGTTTCTGGCTCTCAGGACTAGTCCTGGGCTCACAGCTTCCAGGCTGGGAGACAACTTCTCTGTCACTATTTTTCAGCTGACAGTTTCTTCTGTTCAGTAAATTTGCCCTTCTAACAGGCCAACTTTAAGGCTGTTTACATCAATCTTATTTTACATATTTAGTGATGCCTCCCTATAAGTACATCTCTGACCTTCAGTTCAATTTTTCTTAGCATTTTTCACTTTCACAACCTAATATGCAACCTTAGGAAGTGTTAGCAAATAGTGCAAAACCCAATTATTTTAAAATATAGACCCAGATTTGGTTTCTAAACACTATAATTTATGGCTTGTTTCTTTCATACTGAAATCTAATTTTTAAAATAAAACACTTCAAGACATATTCTAGCAGTTTGTAATACCTCATAGTGCTAAATAGTAGTGTGATTCATTCAGCGTATTTCTTCCTGGTATTTTGGAGGGGTGGGAGGTTGATTGCTTGTTTAATGGATCTTCAATCATTCTGCACACAAAACTGGAAGATGTGTTCAGTTTCTTGCTATATTAATGTCTTCCGAATGTATCTGCTGCTTGTTCTGCACACACCTCCTCCCCATTCCTTTCAGCAAAATTCTGAGTAAACAGCAATTGTTGAGTATATAAAGCATGCAGCATCTCACAAGTAAAATGTCTTGCACTGGATGTGAGTGAAAAGACTCCTCAGAGTACCTGAATGATAAGTTTGATATATTCTATGTTCTGTTATATGTGTGTGACAGCTTATAACTTCAAATATCAATGGAACACTGACTCATGGCAATGATTGTTTTATATTCTCCTCCAACGTGTGTTCTCATGATAAGAAACGGGATAAGTCCCAACACAAAGTGCTACTCTTCTATTTCTAATTTGATGGCAGAGAAACTAGGCTGGGATTATAGCCACAGCCTGAAAAAAAATTGCATTTGAGGGAGGGAGAAAAAGCTGTCTGGATCAGCAGCAGGGTTTGGATGAGGGAAAGCCTCTACTTCTAAATGTCTGCACCTTTCAGCAGCTGGGGTTTTGTGAGGACTGTTTGTGCCAGAAAGTGGTAGCTTGTCTCCAAAGAGCATGAATGGTTGAAAGGCTTTTGTGGAGAACTGAGATTTCTCAGAGAAGCAGGTTGCCAAAGAGAGTATCCATGCTTGAGGGTTTTGAATTATCAAGTCAAGAAAGATGCTGGAATATCTACTGATGTCTACTGATACACCTGCACCTGGTTCACCTCAAAGCCCATGAGGCTGGGGCAATGTAAAGTCAGACAAGGACAGAAGGAAGAAGACACCAAAATTAGTGAAGATGAATCAATCCTGTGAATTAGAAAGAACTTGAATTTGGCTCTCATAAGGGAGGGATCTTACCATTTTAAGTTGTTGCTCTTTAGAATGCCTGTCCAGGTTTGACCAGAAATCCTACCCCAGTAAAGAAAAGTCTATTAGAAATGTGAACCAGACATACTTGTGTCAGCAGCTTCTCTTTTGAAAAGACAATCCAATGTTAAGGAGAGATATTTCTGTTTTGAAATATCTATAAGCTCCATGCACCTTTCCCCAACCAAGAAGGAGCATGCAAAATTACAGGGAATGAATACTCAAGATGGCAGTGTGGTTTTCTTTTCTGAAGAATTTTTCCCCTAGTAGTCATAGAGAATGATGTGGAACATATTTCTCACAAGGTCTACCTGATAATTACACTGCATCCATAACAGTACACACAAATGGTATTGCATTATTCATGTGAAAAGTACATTTCTTGTCTTGCAGAGTACTAGCATTTATTTAAAAATACTATTCTTTCCATTATTTAACTCCTGTTGTTATGTTTCATCCCTATTAGTCCACAGAAATAAATCCAAGGACTGTCAGTGACAGTAGCAACACAGCAGCTGAAGAACCAGGAGGTTCATTTTTGATTCAGTAATATGATGTCAGAACACTGAATCAATGAAAAAAAAAGGCCATGTTTCCATTAATGTCCCTGTTGAACAGAAGGTACCTTGGAACTGAAATGATCTGGCTAGAATTTGACATAAACCTGTAAGATGACTAGACTTTTCATTCAGGGCTTAAGATTACTGACTGAACTTTATCCTGCTGAGTCTGGAGCTAATCTTGCATTCTAGGGATGACGAGGAAGGCTGTTACTCTGCATGTCCTCCCTGGGCCAGTTTTCTAACACTCTGTAACTTCACAAGAAGTTAATAACATGTTGTGCTCTGCCCCAGAGCAGATGTAGAAATTTAACTCTTCGTCACTTGGAACAGAATCTTATCTGTGGTAATTCAGCACATTTTAATTGCAATGAAGCAACTTTGTGTGAGCTATTGATCCAGCCTGGTATAACCAGGTATCAAAAGAGAGTGTTCACACAGAATTAGCCTCTTTATGCCACACATTGGTCATCTGAGCTAAACAGATTTATTTGTTCTTCTTTCCCATAGTACATTTTGCTTTCAGACATTTTCTTGTGTGGACTTTACACTGAGAAACTTCAGCTAGCACACTGATGGAGAATTGTGCTAGCTTTGATTTCTGCCTGTTTTGAACTAAATAATAAGGTCATAACCTGATTCTTATCAGTCTCTTATTTTTTAAGAGATAAAAATCCTGTACATTTTCTATCTCGATAAAAATATATCTTAGAAATCTGTATAAAAATTATCAAAAATATTATTGCATTTGTAAGAAGAAAAAATATTAAGAAAGCAAAACCTAGCAGTGGAAGTAGCATGAAAGAGCAACAACCACTTTCCTTGATCTTTTGTCTTTTAGGGTTACCTGAGTAAGGGCTAAGTGAAACTTTACAATTTCATTCCTGTAGTTGATCCTTGTTTAATTAGAGCATGGCTCTTTCCAAAATGGCTGGAAATGGCAGTGAGACCATAAGATGTGCTATTACATGATATAGTTGGGGATAATTACAAATTTCATTCCCCTAAAAGTTGATTCCACCCTGGAAGAAGACTGAGGATGACATATTTATTGCACCTGCCATGTAACTATGGCTACAACAAATTGCTTTATTTTATGGGCAGTGTTTTCAAAAGATATTTCTACCAATTCAGGCAACATTTCTAAAAACTGGATATTTTTAATAAGAGCTGAAAATGCTGTAAATGAAGAGGTTCATCTACATTAGCATTTTGTCTTATATAAAATGTACTATTTGAAGGAAATAATTTGGTTTTCCCACTCATTTTAGTACACATCACAGAGTAGTCTCAGAATGCGCTATCCAGATTTCCATGGGATGGCCAGCAGCACACATAGAACAATTCCACTACTCATATCTATCAAAAGAAGACCAGAAACAGTAGTAAAACTCTCTGCAATTCTGACAACATGAATGTCATGTCATTGGCACTAACTTTTTTGTTCTCCAGACAATGATGCCTTAAGTGCTGGCAAAAATAAGAGGCAGACACAGCAGTATAGGGAAAAAGGATATTACCTTGGGTTTAATAGGATCAAAGATGGAAAACAAGTCGAGCAGCTCCATGTATCATTGAGTCTCACCTGGTCCCCCAAAAAACCCTCAGCAGGAAAAAAGCACCCAAAAACCTCCTGTCAAACCTAAAAGCTCCTTCGCAGGAAAATACTCCCCCTGTGTACAACCCGTATACCATTTTATGAACTTTACAAATTAGCATATCTATCTAAAATCCCCCAACGAGTAACTTAACAAATGAGGTAACTGTCCCCCTATCCTCCCCACTAAATGAAACTATAGCCTAGCTCAAAACATGTTCCAGAGAGCAGACTCTTCAAGGTTGGAGCCTCTAGTTTTGAGATAGTAGGGATGTTTTGTCTTCTGCCCTCAGAGAACCCCCAAACTAAGCTAATATCAGACTACAAAATTATAAACATGCAGTGCTAAAGGTACAGGGTATCGGGTAAGGGGTACAAGGAAAGCAAAAGGTATAAAATATATAAAAAAGGGTATAAAAAGAAAGGACAAAAAACCATAAGGCATCAACAGAGTTTTATTGGTTGGCACTAATTTTCCTCATTGCCAGGTCAGAAGTAAAGCAGGCATCCAATTTCTTAATGGACCAGACTAACTTCAAGGGAAGAATAATTGTTTCTTTTATATGAATACATTTACGTTTTAGCTATGGCCATCTCCCAGTAACACAGTGAGAAATGCTGGTCACAACTTTTTTTCCCTTACTCAGAAATCTGTATATTTGAATAATTGAGTACTTTGAAGAAATAACTCCCCAGGCTCACTCTAGCTGACTAATCACCTTTCATATAATAAAGCGATGCTATTTCCCAGAAAAAAAGGAAAAAAAAAACAAAAAACCACCACCACCACCAACCAAACCAAACCAAACCAACAAACAAAAACCTAAACCAAACAAAAACCCCATGACAACACCAACAAAAAATGCAAAACAAAACAAAATAAAACAAAAAAACCCAAACCACCCACAAGAATAATGGTGTTGTTATTGCTGGAAGAAATTATTCTTGCTTCTGTAGTCATTATTCAAACATGTTCATGTACTGGCCACATTCCTGAAATGTTCCATGCTGATTAAGTGTAAAGGCTTTTTTTTTTTTTTTTGGGGTGGAAGGAAGGGGTTGTGTTGGGTTGAGTTGGTCTAGGGTTTTTGTTTGTTTTTTCTGATTATTATTCTGATTGTTCTATATGTATTCTGTTCTGTCTGGAGTTATGAAATTATACCTTAATTCAATAGTCACTGCCAAAAACTGGCACGTCTTTATTTTTAAAAAATACTGGTGCTAAGTCTTTTATACTGCTGAGCAGAAATGATTCCATCCTTTTGTGCAAACCTTTTATAATTCACACAGTTTCAGACAAAACCTGGCTAATCCTATAATATATCTTTTAGTGCTAAACCTAACCTTCCCACGTTTTAAAAATAATAGTGTTGACTTTTTTGTAGAATGACACTTGCAACAGTTTGTTATCCTTAAGAAATTAGGTTTACCAAAATACCTATTTTGCTATTACTTACAAGAACTAGAGGTCTATTTTTCAGTAATCAAACACTATTCACACAGACCTAACTGACTTTGAAATATTTGACAGAAAGATAATTGTGAGGGTAGTCTCGCCCACTTGACACCTTGCAGTAATCTGGGCATTTTTTTTGAGGCTATACTTAATCCAGTCACAATCCTCTTTGTGTTTTTCAAAATCAAAAAAGAAACATGGAGAAATCTTTCTCAGGTTTTTTCATCACTCAGAGAATGAGGTTTTCTTCTCAGTAGAAAAGAAGCAATAGCAGATTACTAGCACAAACGGGAGAATGCTTGAAGAAATGCCTTTCATCAAAAAATGCTGAGGATAAGTTACTGAGCTCTGAAGGCTCATGATACTCAACAAGGTTTAAAGAGAAAGTGTCTGAAGCTCGCATCAAAAACCCTGTGTCACTTGTCTTGAAAGAACTGAGTAAAAATGCTGGGTTTTGGTTGTTTGTTTTTATTAATCCAGAGGTGTACATTTCAAATACATTCTATTTTATGAAAATATTGTGATGTTAGTTTTTTGTTGGTTTGGGGGTTTTTGGGGGGGGGAGGGTTGGAAACAAAACAAAAAAAAGTAAAATAAAAAGCTTCAAACCAACACTTTATTGAAATAGTAAAAGAAAGCACAGTTTTCATTCTCTGGCCAGTTCTAATATATGTCATTTGTTTAGTGATGGTTTTGATCCATTAATGAAATTTCCAGATAAAGATTAGACCATTGGATCACTTTAGATTGCTATAATTTGTTATTCTGCTGCTTAAAATAAACCATCCTTCACATAAAAAAAGGTTTCAGGAAAAAGCCAGAGCCTAGAGCTGTCCAAAACAAGTACAGCAGAGCAAAGCTGAGTTATAGACTCTAAACAAAAAGGACAGTAAAATTTCCTCTTTTTTTCAGCCCTACAGAAATAAACAGGCATAGGATTGGAGACAATTGCACTGTGATGATTTCATCTGTGTAGTAGATATTTAAGGTTGATATTACAACGGTAACTCAAAAGGTTTAACTCTAAGACTGATATGTTATTGCTTTTTTTAAGAAAGGGGGAAATGGCATTGCTTGCTAATAAATATACTTAACAATCACTACAATAGAAATGGTCAGAGTAAATAAAAATATTATTATCTTTCAACAGATGTAGCAACAGACAAACACATAAAACACAGTTCATTGGAGAAAATTGCATTTTCTTCATTGCCAAATCACCTGCAAAACCACAATACACATTATAAAACAGTTTGGTTTCTTTTTCGTGGGAAAATTATGATAGCTACTCCTACACCAGCTGTTTGATACCTTCCCTTCTTGCAAATTGATTTAAGTAGTCATATGGTTAAAGCCTTCCCTCTCCCAAATTTACATCTGTAAATACTGAACTTCCCCAAGTGGCATCTCTATTTACTTATTATTGTCTTTCTAGCATCCAGAGATTGACACAAAAGTGGAGACTCTGCTGGATTTGGTTTTGTAGCAATACAAAACAAAATATTTTTCTGCTTCCAAGGGCACAGCAACACATGTTAGAAGAACAGAAATTAATAGAATAACAACAGCTATGAACAAAGAATTACATTGACTGTATAATCATGTGCATTTGTGTTTGCTACTTAAATATATATACATACACACACACATATATATATATGTGCACATTTCACTCTTTTTTGTGGTAACTAGAATTACATATCATTCATAAGGGTCAAGCATGAGCAGAATAATGAGTGGAGACCTCTCTGAGAACAGGGTTTCCTGCAAAAGTCACTTTGGGCTGAGGAGGTAAGATCAAGTGATTCAGGCTGACAGCATTCACCAGAACATCAATTGTAATAAACATATTTAGTAGGTCGTGTAAACTAGTATTAGAAACAGAGTAATGATAGATAATACTAGACAACAAAATAATAGCAGCCAAGTTTGGATAAAATTGTATCTAAGATTAGCAGGAAAAAGGAAGATATAAGTTAAGAGTACTGTGTCCAGTTCTGGGCAGCTCACTAGAAGAAAGATATTGAGGGGCTGGAACATGTCCAGGGAAGGGTAACAGAGCTGGGGCAGGGCCTGGAGCACAGCTCTGATGAGAGCAGCTGAGGGAGTTCTGCCTGGAGAAAAGGAGGCTCAGGGGGGACCCGATTGCTCTCTGCAACTGCCTGAAAGGAGGCTGTGGAGAGATCGGCCTCTCCTTCCAGACAGCCAGAGACAGAACAAGGAAAAATGGCCTCAATGTTAAGCCAGAGGAGGTTTAGGTTGGATATATGGAAAAATTTCTACCTTGAAAGAATGGTTAAGATTTGGAAGAGGCTGCTCATGGTGGTGGTGGAGCCACCATCCCTGGAAGCGTTCAGAAAATGAGTAGACACAACACTTCATGATATGGTTTAGCGTGTAGGGTGGTATTCAATCAAAAGTTTGACTTGATGATCTTGGAGGTCTTTTCCAGACTCAGTGATTCTATGTGTCCAATAGCAAATTGTTCACGTGGCTGTTATTGTTTGCCCTAAGCAAAAAATTCAATCTGCAGGATTACTGTCTTCCCAGCATTCAGGACTTCTGAAGAGTGTGTGTGAACGAACGGAGCAGGAGCCAAAGAGAAGGATTATCAGGGAAAATTATGGTGTCGATAAAGACAAAAAGAACCCCCCAAAAATGTAAACTGATAATTTTTTTTTAAATAAATACCATCAGTGGTTTATTTTGGCAATGTTAAATTTAATTTCCTGAAGTAGTTTCCAGAAGTAGATATAAAAAGTGAGTGATGGTTGGGAGACTAGAGGTTAGGAAGCTAGAGGGTTGAGAAGGTTCAAAGAGCTGTAGAAACAATAATGAAAAGATGATCAAGACAATATCAGCATTCTCCTAATCGGAGAGAAAGACTGGAGAGAGGACTTACATCAAATATGAAAATGAGATACATATAATAATTAATGAGAACTTTAATTTATGAAAATAAAATTATGATATACAGTTGCATTAAGGCAGACACTATTTTTGATGTGAACTATATGAGATTCTCTGTTGTGAGACTAAACATTAAGGCTTCCTTGCATGTGTATCCAAGAATGCACACAGGCGTGTGTGCTTCCTTAGTGAACCCACAAGCTCTTTTCTGCTCAAATTTAAGAGTTAGAATGCATGCATTAGCATTTGCAGCTGACTGGTTGAAAGGTACTGAGATAACTCTAATTTTATTTCATTTAATAACACTTCAGACATGACACAGGTGTAACAAAATGAGTTCAATTTCTTTTACATCTGGACAGTTTAGTTCAAAACTGAACAAATGAAACAATTGCAGTTGGTAGTTTTCTGTGTTACTTGGCATAAAAATCCTCTGACAGTTGTATCGGTCAAAAGATGCTTTGTGGGAGATGCCATTTATTGCTGGTTAAGTATTGTAGGCCTTGTTAAATATTTAGGAGAGCACCAGTAGGTGCACTGCAGCACTCAATCACCCGCTGCGTCCCTTTTGTTCAGGCACGCAGACGGAAACTTCCCAAGCAGGATATACTGCTAACTTAGGAGCACACAAAAACACATGGAGCTAATGAGACCGTAAGGTAAGAATTAATATTCTGACCCTCTGTCAGTGAGATTGCCATGGAGCCTTTGACAGCCGGGAAGTCAGTTGGGAAAGAATTCCCCCTGAGATGTGCTGAGATGTGCTGAGATTTGGTGATGCTAAATCACCAACTTTAAATTCTACTTATTTTTTTCCACAATATATTTAATGTCTGTATTTTCCCCCTTGAATCCATAAGGTGCTAAATACCCGCTCAGTAATTGCATGTATTTGTGGTTTTGTCTTCTTCTGTTATGCAAGGCTTCAGCCTGCATACCTCACACTGCAACTATAATTTTATCAGTAACACTTGAGCCATGGGCAAAGAGCTATGTGGCATCAAACTAAACCTTTGATCACCAGGACCTGAATTATGAGGATAAAGATTGCATCAGGGTTTTTTAGACAGGCAGAAAACAGGTTTTTTACTGAAAACAGTTTTCTTAAAAGAGAAATTTCCTTTTCTGATACTTTTTGGTTTTGTTCACTCTAATTCCAGCAAAAACTCAGTAATTTCCCACTCCCCTCTCTAAGTAGCTTCTCCATCTCTCAAAAGCTTACCATTTAAATTTGGAGCACTTTAGTAAGGAAAAAAAAGTCAGTGTCTTTCTGCAGCTGCAAGTTCATTCTGCCTGAAATAAAACTTTTCCAATTTCCAAACTGTTTTTCCTCCATTTTTAAATTTTGCTGCTAATGTATTTTCCTTAAATCCATCACATTCTGTGTTATTAATAGATTTATGATCTCTTCTACTTTTAATTCTGATTGGTTCAATTCTAAACAGCACATGATGAAAAACATTTAGACAAGCCTGTCCATAATCATATATTCCTAAACAGGTTAAATGAACTTATTGAGTGCTTCCTGTTGTTTCGTCACTTATCTGGACACTTTTGCCCTCTTCTAGCAAGGTTATTCTGCTCCATTCCAATTTCCTTTGCTTTATTTCAAATGTTCTTCCCCAGAGTTTTTTTTTTTGTTCTACTCTTCTTCAAAA